>JAQBSW010005996.1:0-52269 GCA_029291075.1 Eudiplozoon nipponicum
TTGGACGGTGGAGCTGAATTAACTTTAAACGGAATCAATCTGATTCGTCAACTTCCTGAATCGTTGACACATGAAATATCGCAATTGCCCACTCATAAAGAAAGTGCTTTTCCACAAGTCTTCTTTGAATCAAGTGACGCTTTATTTTATGACAGAAGCGAAATAATAGAACAGGACAATATTGCCCAGGACTCATTAGAAAAACAAATATCTGCTTTTCAAAAGAGCGGAACACATTTTTCGCTTCACACGCCGCAGTCTGATAATAAATACAATTCTACAAATGGTAATTATTAAAAATTATTTAGTTTTTCGTCAGTTTCCCACCTAAATGTGAACTATTGTGGTAGGTAGCTTCATTCGCGTCTAAGGATAAATCCTATCACAATAATATATATTACTTTTTTCTCACTTGACTTAATCAGGAGGAAACTTACATAAGACAAAATACCTCATAAATAATGTACTTTAATTAGACTTATTCTAGATCAAAGCCGTCCTAAGTTTTATGCAATTATGTATTAGGTGTTGAGCACTTAGTAAGAAATTAGTTCGAATATGACCAGAAGCATAACCCAGAGACAACATGAGCAGAAAGTATAATCTTGTGCACATTCGTTTCCAATTTACTGGCAACTCATCCCACTTAAAGTTAGTCATAGAGAAGTGAACTATCTGAACTTCTTTGGTTTATTGAATTAATGAAATAGCTCCTACTGCTTTATATTTGCTTAGCTTCAGTTCCTCGGAAAAGTATGTGACGTGTCGCTATTAATTGTAGAAATCCTCAAATTAGATCCCGAACAACCAGCTACCAAAATTTCCCCCAGAAAACCAAAATCTGTCGGATTAGGTTTAAAATAATTATATATTTACTCATTAGAACTTCCTCTTTATTCTTGTTTGAATGAATAGCTGGCTGTTTCTGTTGCAACGAACTTGAAAGGAAATACGCCAGTTTAAATTTTCTTGGTAAAGAAATTTTGCATGGCTGTGGTGTGCATGCTAATTAGCTAAATACGGCAAAGGAATGAGAGGTAATTCGACGTACGCGTATATTTGTCGCTAACTATAAACTCGAAGGTATGACGGACAATTCACTTCAAGCGCGATGTATATTTGGTGAAAAAATCTTAGACGGCACAATTGCATATTTAATGTGGATTAGAACAGTATCAGAGCTAATTTTATATATTTTTTTAAATTATTTACAAAACCAATATATTTCGTGTATAATATTTGCCAGACTGGTAAATTTTAACGATACCAGAATTTGAAATTTGGCCAAGTTTCGAGGAATTTGCTAATCGATACCATTTGGAACACCCTTTACCCCCTGTAAACGCATTATACTCGTGTCACCATTGACATCAGTTATCAAGTTGTACGTTTTGACCATGATACATTTTAATCAAGCGGAAAATATAAAGCAATTTTTCACCGCACATATCTTTCTTATAGAAATCTGCGTATTTCGCGAAATGTTCAGCCTAAGATAATGTTTATGTAGAACAAAAAAAATGTTTAAAACTCAGCATAAATAATCAGCTTGAAAACCTCATAATAGGTACTACATGCCTAATAAAAAATTTGCTTTTCTTTCTGAATTTTATGAATAAAATGCAAAATTACCCCTATTAACATATCTATGGAACTTTGTGCGTACATGAGGTATAAAATTATAAATATGGTAGGCAATTATTGTAAATTGTTTTAATAAGTCAGCTGCCTAATGTGGAATTTTTCTGCAAATGACGCTTGTATCAGATTCTATTGATTTTGAAATCACGTGCTTCGTTGTTTCAATTTTTTTAAATTTGTTGAATGCAATTTATTTAACTCAATTGTCAGTGTTGCTTCGGCTACCATGTAATATTGCTTCCATCGGGTTCGTTGCGTCGAAGTCGTTCCGCTGTCGATTAGACCGACTTGAGCGGCATGCGGCTTGGCAGCTTATCTCGTCATTTACTGACAATGAGATAATCGGACGGGTACACGTTCAACTTGCGAAAGAAGCGGAATATCATGTAAGTACGACCACGGAGAAGATTTTCAAAGAGGTTCGTTTTAAGTTGTTTTTTGGCTTCAAGTGCACATTAATTGGACAAATCAACGATATAATTTATGTTCAGTGTGTTAGAGAAACGCTTTATCGTTTATATGTGCTTAAAATATACCGCAAACAATTTATCACAATAAAAAATGCCAAAAATTATGTATCTTAAGGTGTAAGAATCATTAAATCATGAACTTACGTTGTACGATTTCCTTATTCGAGTTTACAATGAAAATATTTGAAGCTATAATAATTTATTTCTTGATCGCATACATAAATGTAAAAGCTTTTATCATCACTAACATTTCTACGGGTTGAAACTGAATAAACAGAGAAGCACATTCGTTTCAAATTATCAGCTGTTTTAAATAGAAATAAAACTTTGAAACTTATTCCGTCTTAATATATAACCATATCGTGATAAACTATGACAGATAATGATAATCATAATTCGGCTTTTTCATAAAACTCACATGATAACTGTATTTGACGAACAAACGGCTTTTATTTAAAAGGATATAGTTTAAGTATCTTATAGCATTAATGTTTACACAAGTAAGCACTTTCGAACAGCTTACATTTATTAATATAAAAGCTTTACGTGAACAAGCTTTCAGATTTACTCAGGAATTGTTTTGATATATTTTCTTTAATGAGGATGAAAGTGCGCATGTGTAAAGTCCATCATACTAATGAACTGTTTAAATGGAATGAGAGGTGTAATCCAATGTACACATGCATTTCAAGCTAATATACGACTAATCACTAGGAGCCGATACTGCGCCATATACCCATTATATATTTGAGCCTGAAATGTGGAAGCTTTCATCTTCCAATTGTCCCGAATTCTTTGACCAAATATATAATGGTTAAGGGACGTAGTACCGGCTTGTACTGCTAAGTCGCTGGTAAGCACGAAACGTATGTGCGCATGAGATTATACCTAATTTCTATGCGGACATTGGCTTATTATTTTGGTTCCACTTGAGCTAATTTTTTACAAGGTGCGCGACATCTTATAAAAAATTGCATATATATTAGTTCGCAAAAAATATATATTACTAATACACTGTTAGTCTTGAGTTTATGGATATTGAGATCCCAAGACGGCGTTTCAAGAAGTAAATTCTGCGAAAGCAGACTTCAGCTGGACGGTTCATCCATTAGCAAGGACCAGTCAAAATTTTACCAACACGAAATCTGATGCATAATTTACTTATTAAACTAAATGTAATATTTTCGTTAAAAGTTAAACCGAAGATGTAACAGTATTTATAAACGCGTTATTCAAAATCAGGTGTCTATTCAAACTTTTGAAACAGACGTTATGTATTATTAGTAAAACTGCAACAATCGGACAACATTACTGAAATTTACTTTTGAATCCGATCTTTTTTATAATTAAACGAACATTGGTTGCGCGGGTGGTGATAACAACTACTTTAATCGAAATTGCGATCTTTAAATATACGCCTGACCTATTGTGTAAATACATTTTTCATCATAAACTAAGTATTTTATAGTGTAGCAAAGACAATTGATCCAGTAGACAGATTTCGTGGTTTTTAGATACTCATCACATACTGTCCAGAATTTGCCACAGGCACAACTGCTTCTAAAACTTGCACTCTAACTACTAAGCCACCCTGCCGCATACCACACCAAACTTTCAAGTATATAATAACCCATGTTTTTTTAATAGCCTTTCATTTATATGCAATCTATATGGCATTCCATTAGACCTCAAGTTCCAACTACCCATCTCCAATCAGAGAGTAAAGAACGGATTCTGCGTTAGTTGGTGAATAGGAAATATAATTTATATTTATATTATCAAACGAACATTGGTTGCACGGTCGGTGATAACAAATACTTTAATCAACATTGTGATCTTGATATAACCACCTGGCCTATTTTGTACATGAATTTGTCAGTATAAACTACGTATTATTTCGTGTAGGAAAAGCAATTGATCCGGTAGACCGGTTTCGTTTTTATTGTGAAATCATCACGAAAATCTTCAGAATTTGCCGCGGTACGGGATCAAGATTAACATAACTATGCTCGTTATTCCTTCACTAAATTTAAAATATTAATAGATACGTATTCCTGCTAAGACGATAGCTGACGAATAAAAACCATTTTATGTATAAGCATACACTTCAAATATAGTTATCTCATAAAAAAGCTAATTCTGGCTTTATTTTGTGAAACAATATAATTTACTTAAAATTTACACTTAACAATCACAAATTATATATATTTTAATAAGTTTATTGCAACAATTTATTTTTAAAATTCATTCTAATTTTCTTAATGTTTTCAAGGATTATACACACTTATATATGCTAAAGCAACAAATAAATATTATTTTATCTACAATAAAACCAGCATATTTTTTCCAAACCCGCTGCATTTACCTCTCCAAAAGCCAAAATCAACATAAGAGTTATCGCAACGTTAAGGAAAGCATGTTTTTATCACAAAATTTGACATATGTCGCTTCATAATTTGGCGTGTAGTAAAGAGTTTAAAATATTCTCTGTTTATATTATGTTTAGGTGTTTTTGGAATAAATCAGTCATGGTCAATTTTAACACCAAAAGCGATATGAACAAGTAGAACTAACGAGAAAATTCTAATAAATAGTAAACAGCTAATTTGAATTTTAAAATCTTGGGACACATCTCTACTCATATTTAGATCTGAGTAAATTCAATTTGCAATGCGGAATGCTTATTTGGAAGAACTGTACCAAAGCTACTGAAATTTGCATTTTAGTATGTCTAAAACAGGTGTTTTAATACATATTTCAATTTGAGCTTCATTTTTGACTAATTGACCATTATTTTTACTAATAATTTTGATTGAAATGTTGTTGATAACATCCAAAATAGAGGGCCTATTCGAAATTGCATACCGAATTTCAATGCATGTGTTAGAAAAATATATAAAATATATTCTTCCAGTCGTATTGAATTATATTGAACATTATTATTCTAACAACAGCCCCAGGAAAGTTAAGAGACGTTACATAAATTGTATGGATCATCTTTTTAGCCTCTTTTATGTGTTCGTCATTGCGTGCCTATACACGTGCGTTTCGTGCTAACGTGTGACTCATCGTTAGTAGCCTGTACTACGCTCAATACATATATTATATTTGGTCAATCAATGTGGGACAATTAAAATGTACAATCTTCCCTAAGTATGTGTATTTAAACAGTAAATCTTTATTTCCATTTAAAACTTTCAGTAATGCGAATTGAAACACAACTCATAATACACCATATATACCAAACCTGTAAAGCAATATAATGGGTTTTGGGAAACGAATATGAAATGAACTAATTTTTTTCAAGGTATGCAATACTTTATGCATTATTTCATATATATATATATATATATATATATATATATATATATATATATATATATATATATATATCAGTACTCCACACAAAAATAATCATAAAAGAAACTGCTACGTCAACTTTATTAGGAAACAATCAATGATTGCGCGGTGGTAGTAACAATTCTTTAAATCATGTTTGCGAGCTTTAAGTAAAAACCAATCCCATTGCATTTAACTAGTTGTCGAACAACATAGTCAAAAACCTTCCTTAAATGTTTTGATAAATTCAAATTTTGCAATAATCGGTACAGATTATTGCAAAATTTAAAAAAGTTACAAGGTGACTATGGGTTACTCTCGGACTAGTTTGATTTTTTTTTCACAGAATTGTTATGATACAAACGCCCAAGCAATGAAAAGCATTTAATATCTTGATTTTATACGCAAAAAGCTATTACGTAAAAAGCAACGCATCAATTGAAATGCTGATTCCTATTTATAGTAATAAACAATTCAACTAAATTTTAATATAATTAAGAGCAGAAAAATTATTATGCAAATAAGAGAGTATCAAAGAGATTTTATTTACTTCACCGCATAAGCAAATTAATAGCAATGAATTAGAGTGGCGCTTTTGAAATTTTGCCGAACTAGTATTGCAAACATCTTGAAAATAAATCTTATATCTACTGAATCTTGGAAAAATCGGTTTATTGGCCAAAAACTGTCGTTGTGTCAATATTTAATTAAAACTTGTTTTTAATAATAGAAATACTTTTCGATGCTTTTCTATTTTTAGGCTGTATCGCCAATATTCACGTTTAAAACACCTGATATTTCATCAATAACCCCAAAGTGGGGTATCAAGTCTGGTGGAACAAAGTTGAAAATAAGCGGTACCAATTTAAATATTGGAAATATAAAGTCGGTTTACATTTATTTTTCGTGGCCTTATAATAATATGGCCATGTTTGATTTGGAGACAAAATCTCACGCAGTCTCCGGTAGAATGGGTGAATCAGATCATGGTCGTTTCGAGAATAGTGTAGAATTAAAAGAAGAGCAAATGAAAAATAAAAGACGAAAACGAAATTCTGCCGTGGATGCCCTATTAGATATAGCAAGCAATGAGGAGAGTGAGAAAAACTATCATGAAATGCCGAGATTCGACTTGAAGACACTCAGAGGCTTCGATTCACGTATGCTTCAGGAGGTGAATGCCAGACGGAGAATGCTTCAAGGTGAATCGGATGACTCACAGATAAGAAACTTATACGGTGTTTATGACAGACAGCAGTTTAGCAAGCGAAAATCGAACTCAAACACGGATTATGCTAAGACAGAATTGTTAGACGGTAAAGATGAGTCACGCTCAATTATGCTGAAAGGTGATATAGGCACCAATGGGGATTTATTCCCAACTGAAAACCTACCAGCTTCATGGGTTAAGTGTACTATCAAAAGGTAAATTTTTATATAATACAAATGATTACTGTAAAATAGAGCTAATTATATGTTAAGGCTACATTTAAGTTCACATCTTACGTTTCTTTACCAGGACACAGTTTATCATTTAACAATAATTTAAGCAGCCGTTCTTTCATTAATTTAACGGAAAAAACATATTTCGCCGAAAAACGCTAACATCTAATTCTATAAATATTTGTTATGTTTCACAAATAGGTAACCTTGACTATGATAATTTTTTGTTATGAATAAAGTCTTTTAAATTAATGCATATAGCACATATAATATGAGGGTAAATAATTTGTCTTTGTTAATTTGTTTTGGTTTCCCATTAATTTTACCTTCGGTATCAATACTTGGTTCTAAAAGAATTTTATTATCTTAAATAAGTAATAGTACCAATTTAAAATTACAGGACAGTCGTATATATTATTACTTCAATTGGAAATGCGGTTCTATCACATCTTTGTTTACTGGCGACGTTTCGGTGCCTACTTTCCAGCACCATCATCAGGCAACACAACACTGATCACAATAGCAGATTTAAGCAAAATATTGAGTTCAAAGTCGTATATATTGACAGTATACGCAGTCTGGAAGCAATCTTTAACAATGTATCGACCTAGCCGTGCTACACATTTACTTTTTAAATTTGGATCCGTGAACGTAAAATCTAATATTACAGATTTTGTGAACAGTTCAAGTGTCAAACGGATTTAAAAAATAACGTCTCTAATATCCATTTGTCATATTAATTTAATCGACGTTCTTCGGCAATTTTTAGGTGCAATCAATTTCTAATATGGCTAATAACTAAGCAAATACGCGTAACATTGTCACGAAAAACAGGGCTTAGAAACTGGGCACGTTTGGCAAATGCGCGTATAAATGCTTTTCCCCGTATGTTGGATTTTCGGTCGCGATTTTCCTGAAATTCCTTATCTTCCCTAATAACAGCACATGATGTGTTCAGTGCAGTGTTGATAGTTGGTCTTGTCGTGTAATTTACGTTAATGGTTAGAATCATAGATTTTGTGCAGCTGTTTTTATTTCAGTCGGTCGCAAATCCAGACCAATGTTCGTTAATACTGGTCCATGGTTGCTTGAATTCGCTTGGATATAAGCAACTAATTGTGGTTTTAATTTGGGCACCGGAACATAAACCAAAGATGCTGGTCTGCATTCTGTTTTTAAATCTTTACTAAATCTCATAAACACAAAGAAGATCAAGAACTCTTTTGAGCTAGCAGATACATTGTAGTTGAAATTCTTGCTATAAAACAGAATGGCCTCACTTTACGTTTCATTCTTTCTTACGAAAATTCCAACGGAACAAGCCACTACTTTCGTTTGTGACCTGAAGACAAATGACATTCGAGATTTTCTTATACATACTCATGACCTCAAAGTCCGCATATGAGCACGAACAAGGACGTGCGATTCACATTTCGAGGTTAATATATTTAGCAAAATTCAACGATATAGCTATAGCAACAGTATATAGCAAATGTGGCTAGTATATAATTTGTTAAATGGCTGCAGATAATCTAATGTTTATCCCACGAGTAGCAGACGCAGCAGAAATTTTGAAAATGTGCAAAAAAGCCGATCGAGACTTCAAATTTGCTTCCGAGAAAGATAAGGACCTGACTTAACTTTAATTGGACATATGATACAAACGCGATGAACTGGTGATTTGACACCAGCAATACATAGAAAATCTCTTTTTAACGAGCAATACATCTATTACATCAGCAGCGTGTAAACCTTGCCAATCGAATCAGGAAGATTTGCTTTGAACACAAGTTACCTGAGGAATCTTTTGCTAATAACCAAAAACTAGTACCGATGTATGTACGTCAATATCAGACCACTGCCGATTCTTAATACAGAGAATACCAAAATCTATTTTCTTAAACAAAGCAATTAGAGGCAAACTGTTAGCCTCAAAATGCATTACTATCATAATTATCTGTTTAAGAAAATTGCACAAAACTGCAATTGCCTACCTGCGTTGTTACGAGGGTGACAAAAATCTCATGAAAGTTCTTCACAAAATCCAGCATACGAGGAAAATCATTTTCTTATTGAATAGCCCAAAAAAAGCGACCTTCTGGTTAAAACTTAATCATGACCTGTTGAAAAGCTATATCTCAAATATCAGTTTGTAATACAATAAAAATGACTCCTACACGAAGATCATAATATAAATTCACACAAAAATACACATTCAGATATCAACAGAGAATTAGCCAAAATCAATAAATATAAGTAAAAATGAAAAGCAGACACTTTCTCATTCGCTTATCAAATTGAAACCATCAAAATAGATATCGCTGAAGGAATTTTTGGCAGTTGATTTCTCTTGAATACAATTGGTAAATTAATCACAATAAACTTTCACCGCATATTTGAGTGATTACTTCTCCTACAAATAGACCACGTATTATTCTAAGTCATTGAACTTTACAAATATATGAACATATGCATATATGTATATAAAATACATGTATAAAAATACACACATGTATATATATATATATATATATATATATATATATATAGTAAATTGTATATTGTATCAGGTAGCATAGGCAATTCATTAATTGGGCCGATTTCATCCGTATTGGGAGCTGTTTATCTACTGTCAAGAATTTAACGGGATTCTAACTAGAGCACATTTGCTTCGGAATTTATAACTCTATCTACTGTGCTATCCCTGCCGAAAGCTACATGCAAATTCTTGTCATATAACATTTTAAACCTTTTGAATAGCCTTACCTTCAGTCCAAACCTATATGGAATCTCTTAGTACCTCATTTTCTACCTAACCACACCTCATCTGTCATTATACAACAGGCACCATTAAACTTGTGAAAAGTATTATTTTTAAGTCTGATGGCAGGGTTTGGATTATATGTATATTGTCAAGAAACAACTCACTATTGCATAATTTAGATAAGGCAAATCATTCGGTAGACCAGTTTCGTCTTTATTTGGAATTCTGCAAGTACTATCCACAATTAAACGCTGTCGGGATTTGAACCTTAGTATTCTAACCACTTTGTTACCAGTGCCACATTCTACAATCAATTTGAAGTCATGCGCCAACTAATAATCTGTGCTTAGCTACCGACTAGTTCTAAATAAACAAACCCAACGTCTCATTCTGCAACAGACACCATGTCACAGTGCTTGACATTTTCCAAATAAGGCGAAAAAGGAGAAATTTATAACTTATGAGAAATTAATTAGCAATCACTCAGATAATTTTGTATTATAAATTTTGTAGTTAATAAACTAAAAATTATTTTAAACTGTTTAGCAATTTTTTTTAAATTAATACCTGGAAATAAATGTGTTGTGTTGTTGAAAATTAATTATGAAAAAAGCAATGCTGTTAAGTGGTGTAATGCTTTGAATCTGAAAAGTAATTTGGTATAGGACATGAAATCCGGTGCTCTTAGAGACAATGATGCACAATTAAACATATTGTATGCTCCTATCAAAATAATCTGAACAATTTAGGCTTAAATAATAACTTGGGAAAACATTGGACGATAGAAATTTTACCTTTTAAACTAGTCTTAAGTTAAATTAAATGATATCCGATTATTATTAACGATCTATCTGGCGTTTTAATAAATTTCATCTGTTTGCGGAAATATAGTTCTCAAACGTATTTTCTAGCATGGTTTTTATTTAAATGATTTATCTGACGTTTTATAATGAACTTCGTCTGTTTGCAAAATAAAAGTTTTTCAATGCTGCTCGACGAATGGTTAAACACAATTGGATTGGTGTTTAGTTCAAGTTATCAAACTGGATTAAAAGTAGTTTTATCACTTCTTGCGCAATCAGTGATTGTTTAATTGCATACCTATAGATATGTGGTGAATGCTGAAAAAAGTTAATATTCGCGAATGGATAGAAACTGTGAAGCCGACATTTATAGTCAAGTACAATTTATGCAAGACTACTAGAGGTCAGAAACGCATTTCTAACTTTGGTTTCCTTATATATGCATTGCGGTTTTATCCTCACCTGTCAGTTTGCCGTCGTACTCTGATGATGATCATGGAAAACGAAACGGGTCATTACATGTGACTGACGGCAGTTTTGCTATGTTTTTCGACGCCTGGGTAGACACAATGTGATTGGTGTTTAGCTCAATTTCGCAAACTCGGTTTAAATAAAAGAAGTGTTTAAACGTATGTTATAGCTCTGTTTTTAAAATTAGTCAGGCATCAGCATGAAACCTCGAAGCATTCTGCTTAAAAAATACCGCCCTTCACGAACAATTTTATTATTATGTTATCGAATAATAAACTAGCTTCTTTAACAAAATTATGCCTAAGCTTATAGAAAATATGTTTGCATTACAAAAGTAGAAAATCATGCACTAATAGGAGCAGAGTTTGAATCAATTTTTAACCGGCTATCTGATATAAAAGCGTATAATAATGATAACTACAGACAGTTTAAACTACAGCTCGTGGATATTAACCACAAATTATAATATTTTTCACAATCAACGAAATCTTTTTTGAGTGCATTACATTTGGAAGCTTTACAAAAATTTGCTGAGATGGGCTGCGCAAATTCTTGACAGTAATTTTTAATTAAATCGAATTGTGGTACAACAAACAAGCAGAGAAGGTCTTTTCGACTGAGTTTTCCTACATGTTACGGCAGAGGATTTATCTCACCTGCCGAGCACAAACAGTTGATTCCAGATGGAATACAGATACTTGGATTTTATGCTTTTCAAAAGGCGCATAAATCTGGCTTACCTTTATGGACTATTCTTTTAATAACAGATACGCCAAAAAATGAGTCGTCTAAATTGTCAGCTAACCTGTTGAAGCCGATAAGAAATCACCTAATTGTGCACAGCTTTAAAAGATTTCTTTGAATTTATTGAAAAGTTGGATAAATTGAACATTGAAATTTTTTCGATGTGTTTGTATGACGTAGATTCACTATTTACTACTGTCACTTTGAAGAAAACCATTAAGATTTTTTGTCAGTATGTCCGGTAGAACGTCCCCAAGTTTTAAATAAAGTGAATCATAGTTGAAAAGATTAATTTAATTTTTTCTGGTACTCATTTTATTTTCAACTATAAATAATGTAAAGAATTATGTGGTCTAGAGATCTGTTCTGCTTGGCCTCCGATGGTAACCAATTAGTGAACGTTTAATAAATGATTATGTGTATGTTGGAACGAAAGAATTATACACAAAATTATATACAACATTTATTATATCTATACAACTGTGTCTTTGAAGGCCGTTTGCAAACTGAAGAACTGCGTGATACATTTAATAATTAACATCAGAATATTTGATCTAAAACTGTACTGGACGTGAATAATGCTGTTTAAACTTAGAAATGATGAAATATTTTCCGGATCACATTTACGTACAAAAAACTTGGTCACCAAAATATTTACATTTCAAAAGCAACGGCCTTTTATATAGGCAATAAATTCGTAGATGAGACATTGTAAAATAAGACATTTTGTATTTTTTTGCCTGACTGTTTGCAGTAATATATTATGATTAAAGTTTTCGCAATATATTCTTTCGATAAGTAAAATATTGAGGATATAATAAAGCCGGTTGTGAATTTTGTACAGCTGATTAGAAACCGGAATATATTCATATACAGTATAAGGTGAATAGGCAAAAAATTGTTTAAACGTTAGTTCTAAACTATATAGCAGCTGACATAGTTTTAATTATATCTCCCCAGTAAACTTATTTTACATTCTTTGAATGACTTTATCTACAATTGTAGCTGAACCCACGGACATTTTTATTTAGGCAGACCCGGTAAAGGATTGAAATGACGATTTTACTCGGTTGTATCTGTTTAAAAAGAAAATCGTCCACTAAGCCACCGAAGCCTCACATTCCATGCCATTTTTAATTGTGTACCAATGTACAAATATATCCATCTTTCTTTCATGTGGATCCTATTTGGATACGTTTCTGACATGAAGTCACTACTGCTGTAATTAAAAACAGGTACAACATCAGCTCGCACATATAAATTGAATTAAAATATATTGACAGGATTTCATTATATATATTTCGCACATTAATCGTTGCAGAGCGCCAATAAATACACAGTTATGTAGAAGTTACTGCGTACCCAGTAAAAAGACAATTTTAATAAGAGGAAAAAATTATGCAAATTTCAGCAATAACAAAAGGTATACCTTCCATTGTATGTGTTTCGTGCTTTCTGGAGACTCATCAGAAGCAGCCTCCGCGATGCCACACACTGATTCTATATTTGTTCGAGTACTGAGTGGCAATTAGACTGTGCAATCTCACAGACGTAACTATACAAAAACCGTAGTGGGGCAAACTTGATAGTGAGTTTGTAGTATCAGGACTTCAGTGCCGACACACTACGCATAATATGTGCCAATCCTGTATAGAACATCAAGACAATGATTTTGAAGTTGGGATACATTTCTCCAATTTCGAGACAACCAACTGCTTTGAAAATCAGCTACTCGAGAAATACTTTATTCATTTGCGTTAATGGAGAAATTTTAAAACATTTTCGCAAAAATCTTGGTTTTAGAGAACCGATATATGAGCTATTGTGTTGTAAGAATAACACACCTATTAACATATAAAAGTAAAATACTAATAATAAAGAACAAATTCTGCCCGGGCAAAATATAAAATCTCTTATGTGTTTTATATTTATTTGCAATACATTATCACAATCAGTTACTATGGAAAAAATCTTTACATATTTGGTCAAGCAATGTCTTCTTCTTCTTCTTCTTTACTGCGGCTGACTCCTTTTGGAGGATAAGCCGGCTCCATTGATTTCATGGAGTTTCTTGGGAATTTGGTACAAGTGGTGTCCCCTCACCACTATAATTTGTTTGTGCACGGATATCTTCGATTTTTCGCCGACAAACGGTTCTAAATTATTTGACAAATTAATTAGTGAGTTTGAAGCGTATTGCCTATTTTTATAGACAAGTGTCGTTTTAGTACGAAGCGCGTCTAGACTTGAAATACATTTTTCCTGCTAACTTTGGAATATCATTTTGGATCTATTGGGTCTAGCTTGTTAATAGATATTCAATATCTATATCATAATTGCATAGGTATGATTTTGGACGTTTCAAATTCGTAAATGTAGTTCATCATAAAGATGCATTGCGCTCTAATGGGCACTTATTTTGATGTTTCTTGGATTATCCTCACTATCTGTTTAGTTGACAATAAAAATATGTAGATGATCAAATTCTACCATTATAGTTTACATTTTTATCATTTACAGTGTTGGACTAGTGTCTGCCTTATAATGACCAATTTGTGATTGTTTACTGGAATTTTATCTCGAAATCGATACTTGAACAGAGTCACCTTAAGGAAAGACTGAGAAAAAAATTTATACTATCATGGAATATTCCATGTGTTGCGCGAAAACACTGCAAGCCAAATGCACTCTGGTGCTAATCCGACCACAACAATTCTAACAAAATATTGGAGCTTACTTTTTGTATGAAATAAACCGGTCTAATTACTGAATTGCATTTCATCTCTTTTGCAAATTTTAATTTATACCGACACCACATATTTAGGTAAATCGTGTCCTTATTTGTCAATTCAATTCTTGTCTTGGTAACATTTGCTTTGTACAACCCACTTACTTTTTTACGATACCTGATGTTGGTGCTTAGTCTGTGAGGGTGCATGTAATGGTAGTTCTGAGTTGGCTTAATTTACATTTGGGGCTTAAAATGCTTCAATTGAACAATAACAAATCTGTTAAACATGATTATATAATAGCGAACTAGGCATGGCTGCACGTGTTTAGAGTTATTAGATATTGTACCAGTAGGATATGGCAATGACAACATCAAATGTTTGTGAGTAAACACAATCATGGGAGCTTCGTGTTTACGGACTTCTCATCGTTTGAAGTCGGTACTACGCTAATAACCCACTAAGTATTCGGCCCAAACGGTGTGTGCCAATTTATTTATGCGCATAAAACAGATGTAAGGTGAATTACAAATAAATTCATTCAAAATTTTGTCATCAAAAGTCTTTTGTTATAGAACCAAGGCTTCTAGCGTAACAGAAAACATAATTAAAAGGTACTATATTTCCCTGGTAATCGGGATAAATTCCATTTGGAATGATTGCAGCTTAAGCAGAAGTCTCATGCTCGTTCCATAAACCATATTAAATAAATCTGTTTTGCGTTAATCATGATAAAACTCTGTTAAACCTGTAGAATTAGTATATTACTAGTTGTTAAGTTACAAAAATTGATTTCATTGTACATTAACGATCAATATGTGATAAATCCTACAGAAAGAAAAGCGTCAGCGCGCGAATAAAAGGATTTTGTTACGAAACGTTTAAATTGCTTTCGATTCTTAAATTGTATTTCAATATCTTAGCTCAAGTTTGCAGTCTTACTATTAAAACAAAATACATTTTATTTGACACATTGTAGTGGAATTGGCGACAATTGAACGTATTGATTACGGTTTTGGTCACATAAGGACAAGTAACATCATTTGAGCAAGGGCATTTGTTTCCTAATCTTGTCCGCGGTTATTCTGATCTACACTGATTCTTGCCCAATTAGGACCAAATCTCTCTAGTAAATGAATTTAACATTCCATATTTTCCTGATTTAAATAATAATTGCTATAACCTTACACTTACTAAAACAAAAGCCAAATTATGTGACTTCTACGTCTGATTTAAATCTTACTTTTCCAAACCTTATTGGTATATAGGACTAGCATTAAAGTGTCTTCTTAAAAACCATTGGAACCCTTATAAGGTACATTATTTCCACTACTCCACTATACATTTTTAATTTTACTTCAACCCTACTTCAAATTACAGTCTCCGAGTTGATTTACCAATTGTCATTTTATCAAAACAGATGGACAAAGAGATCTATGACTATTATATTGTGGTTCCGTTAGACTTCTTAACGATACAAATTTTTAATTCTAATATATTTTCCCAATTAATTTTTATATGTATAGATAGACGAAAACCATAGAATTCATATAATAGTTACAGAAATTTGAGTAATTTAATTTTGCTTGCAAACCAAATTGAAGGATATCAGCCAAATTTATTGAATGCGTAACAAAGGACATGGCAACAGCCCAACGGGAACCGTACATTTACAAAAATGGTATGTCAAGATTGCACTCATTGAGATCTGTTCTACTGACATATTCAGATGGCCAAAAAAGCGGAAAGTCAATGCTAAACTCTCCCCACGACGCAACGTCAGCTAGAAGAGAAATACATAGAATAACAAACAATAATCTCGAACTGGAAGAACCTGTTGAAAGTGAAAACATACAGCAAAGTTTCCCTGGCCAGTTTGCACCTTCCCAGAACGAGCACAGCACTCAGTACGTAGATGATTATTTAGCTTATGAGAATAGTGACCAGATGATACGCAAATTGCTAGACGAGCATTTACAGCGCCAACAAGCTGCCCAGCAAGTGAATGGAGCGGTTGCTGATCAAGAAGACAGCAGGCATGAAAATACCAATAGAGATTTGGTTCACTTGAAAGGTGTCTGGCCTACACTAAATGAAGGTACTTGTCATAAATGTTCCGCAAAATTTTGTTTCATCACAATTTCGAAAGGCGGTGTTTTGTGTACTATCGTATATATAGTTATTTCTTACCACAAATAATTATTATTTTAATTATCGTAGATTATTGGCTGCTTGTGAATGTGAAAATTGCGACATATATATATATAAATAAATGTTTAAAATAATTTTATATTTACAAACAGTAATAAATGCAGGAATTTAATCACAGATAGGTGTATATATATATATATATATATATATATATATATATATATATATATATAGAGAGAGAGAGAAAGAGAGAGAGAGCGAGAGAAAGAAGGAAAGAGAAAGAGAAAGGATTAGTTACAATCTCAAAACTGCATAATTAAGAAAAAGTATTTATATAAAATAACATAAATTTATTTTTCTTCAGTAAATTCGATGTGGAAGAAACAGAGCTTTGCTGGTTTACTGTAAATTTTGTCTCATTGTGTTTTTAATTTTTATCGATTATTCATTTATTATTTAACGATAATTTGTTCAAATATGATTTTAGCAATTGGCGTGGTGTTTGTTTTAATCATTCAGTGAGGTCAATTTGTTGGACCATTTTAACAAACAAAACGCTAATAAGTGTTTATGTGAAGAAACACCTGGTTAAACTATTGGTAATTTATGGTGTTTTGGATTGTTCACATATTTTGAAAGAATTGTGTCTCTAATTTACTGTCATGTTTATCAATTTATGAATGAATATAACTTTATTATGGCAGTGAAGTCGTGAAAAATTTCAAAAACAAAGTTTAGCTATGCATATTTTTTTATAAATGCGTAGAATGAAATATAAAGACGTTTTCAAAATCAAATCGATGTTAGTTTCTGGATTTGAAAAAACCATATTATATTATTCAAATCATAAGATGCGCCTATTGCCAGCCAGACATTCAGCAAAAAGGAAAGTTGTCATATTTCTCGCATTTGACTTTACGTAGTTATTTTTTTAATTTTTAGTTTCCTATTCTAATTTGTGACATTTATAACATGAACACTTTAATTTTTCTTATAACTTTATGAAATAATGAGACTAAAATACGCGTGATTTTATTGATAGATAGCATAATTAATAAAAAAACTCAAATCACTGTTATTCTTCGTGTTTAATTATTTAAAAAAACAATTCAAAGCGCTCAAAGGCAAAATAATAGTGTAAAAATCATTACCTCGTATGCGTATGATTGTTTATTAGGACTTGCTGAGGCTAAACAGCAACTGAACGTTGACCAGGTTCTTTTGTATAATTTTTTAGACAGTATGTTGTCACCTATTTATTCATCTTCATATTATCTGTTATTGTTTACCAAATAACATAAGATTCCGAAATTAATGACTTCATGGAGTATACGATACGAGAAGAAGAATCACCGGTTTCGCAACAAGAAATTAGCTCTGTTCTCGGTAGCATAATAGCGAACGGTCAAATCGTGGTTGTACATGATGCGCATATCACTTGGTCTTCAACTTCTTCAATGCAGAACTCGTTCAGCTTTATTCACAATCCAGTTTTGCAAAGTGTCTCAAAAAGGAATGTACTTATTGGGTATGTTTGCATGTTTACTTGATAATAAAAGCACATTATCATCGCAGAATAAACATGATAAGCGTACTGCAATTTTACTTTAAACAAAAATAATTTACCTAGCGTGCCACAAAAGTAGCCGTTAGATATGCGTGTCCGCCTCTAATATTTAATCGAATCACCTCATATATCCATATTAATTCCGTTGGCCCAAGTGTATATTCGTAAAAATTTATCAGTTTATTAACGAGAAAACTAGTTAATAATATTTTAAAAACTAAATCTTTCAGGTGAGTACATGTTTTTTGTTAATAGACTAAAAAGCCCGTTTTTCGTAGAACACCCAAGTTAAGGAAACAAAATTCGTAAAGCAATTCCTTTTTGAACACATTGTTTGACTCTTATCAGGCCAACCGATGAAATAGCAGGAAATTTATTAGTTGACAGTATTTTAATCTAATTTATGGTAAGGTGGAAACTGGTGAACTAATGGAATTGCCAACATTCGATAACATCTAGTTGTTACAGCGATACAAAATCGAATTAAAAGTGAAAGCGTATTAGGTTGAAACCTTATTTGCAATTCAGGCTGCTTCAATGGAACAAAACTCTGGTCCCGTAGATGATTTACCTTTCTTGTTGCAAGCGCGTGTCTTCAGTTATTCAACTGGCTTATATAAATTCCAGCAATGCTGTAAAACATATCACACAGTGTTTATAGTGCCCATTGATAATTTAATGTTAAGTTTCTAACTGACAAATTGCTTGAATCAACACATTTACTTGACGCACCGGTGTTGTATAGGTATTACACATACAAAGATCCGATGCGAATTATTTTAATCCAAATTTTCATTAATGACTTCTAGTAGCCTGCTGTAAATTCGGGACGAAAACCTGACTCCACAAATAAATTCGCAATAAAAAGAAAATGCATTTTTGGAAGAGACTTTCGGATAGTGGATTTAACGTGTGGAATAACTGAGTCATCTAATGCGCAGTCTAGATCTATTGGAAATCATTATACGCTTCTAGTAATTATAGATATGAAATTGTTAAGGCGAAAACAGGTAAATTGAATTAATTGACAACACGGATTGATTTTCCGACATCCCAGAGGTACGGACCTCATTGATAGGCTAAATAAAATTGGCTGACATGTCACCGGCGTTATTTACTGCTAGCGATCTTCTATGCAAATTCCAGGAATACGAAGTCCTGTTAATGAATTATCTTTTAGAATAAACAGCATTGATATATGACTAATATTTCCAGTGGGCCTATTCAATTAGCAAACTTTGTTATCTAGTGGTCATTGAAATTATATTAAACATTTTACAATAATTTTATCATCTACTGCTAAGACATGTTTAAGTGAAACTGGAAGAATGTTTGAAATTAAAAAGGTTGTTGCCGCAACTGTGTCGTACACAGATAAAACTCACTGATATTCGATTTGAATCTTCAATTTCATTCCTAGCTGTTACTGGCCATCTGTGTAAATCGCAGGAACCCATGGCCCCGTTGGTGAGTTATTTTAAATTATATATACTTTTATACACTGATAAGCCTTAATTATAGCTGAATCGCATTATTCCGGAAATAATTCTAATCTTTATTTATAAACATCTAACTTTATGAGATTTCCAAATATAGTTTAACCGTTTTCGATGAAATAAAATTGCACATAATATAATTTCAATGGATAATTTTTATTTTAAGCGGTGGAACAACCGTTCGAGTACAAGGCCGTCACCTGTTCGCTATACAAAATGTCTACCTAATTTTCTACTCAAAGAATCTGCAATTCAAAGTGGTATGTCGAATCATTTAGAAGCGATTTTATAAAGTATAGTGTAAAAACATTGTTTGAGAATAATTTATTTTGGTTTCCTAAAATGTAGTGCTGCAATTTTGTGGAATTAATACATAATTACGCATCGTATATTTTAATAACCCAGTATATTTTACAAAGTGAACTTTAATATCAATTTTGAATATAACCATCGCATTTAAGGTAAATTAACGTCAAATTTTGTTAAATTTAAACGATCATATATTGTGCGCTTAGTGATAGCAATACTTTAAATCAATGTTTGCAAGATTAAAATAAAAACCAAAACCGTTAGTAACGGTAGTTTTGCTATGCTGTTCAACGGCTGGATATATACTACAGGATTAGCGATTACTCCAAGCTCGGAACCTTGATTTAAACTATTTGTCACATTTATAAACGGATATTTTATTCGAATAGTTTTGATAAGCTTCGAGCTATTTGCGCCATATTCATAGCTAAACAATTAAATAAATAAATAATCATCGAAATAAATTTAACCAAAATACAATTGAAGGACTAAATTATTCAACTCTATCAGTATTTTTTAAAGATTGCACAGATGCAAATTCGAACTGCCAATCTGAACAAGATTTCGTATTTTCTGTGTAACAGCACAAATTAATCGGAGCCTCGATCAATGTTCATTGGCATCGCCATGATTGGAAACTCTTTGCACCGCCGTGCAAACAAATTGTGTTTGGTTTGATTCCGTTTCTCAATAATCCTGGCTTCTACTACGTAATAGCTTAATTTGATTGAAACTATGTTCAGTTACATGGATTAAACGTGTATTTTTATACATTTTTTCGTTTATGCCAACGGTTTTTAAACAACAATATATTATGTGTTAGAATCCTTTTCCGAGATAATTACTGGTTGTTAATTGATATATACGAATACTTAATTATTACGATTACCAAAGACAGCATGAACGGGAAGTATAATCTCATGCACATTCGTTTCGTGCTTATGTAACTCAGTGGATGATAGTGATTTCTTTCACCCACTATATTTGGTCAAGAATGTGGGATAATAATAGGACGGTACAATCTCCAAGACGAATGTGTAAATCTGCAATAGTAAAGCTAACATCGTATAGTCTACGACAATGCGATGAAACGAATGTGCATGAGATTATACTTTCCGTTCATGCTGTCTTTGGTTTATCCTTTTGGTCATAACTGAACTAATTTGTTACTAGGTTCGCAACACCTAATACATACTTGCATATATATTAGATCTCCGCAACAAACAGTATTTAACTGTTATATATTGAATTAATGATGTCATGCTTACCGCGAAATGTGATAACTGATATCGATCAAGGCCAGGGTGTATGGATTTACTGAAGTAACAGGTGTTCAAAAATTGTCGTAATTCTCAATTTCGGTGAAATATAGCATAAATTGATTATCCATTATGTTGGTACCATGTTCCGACTCGAAAACCATAGTGTTAGTACCATGTACCTTTTCGGTACAATAATGTTGGTATCGGTTACTAACACAATAGCCATAGTGTTAGTATCCTTTACAGACTCGGTATATATATTATATAGTGTGAGTTAGCGTTGAAGTCGCATTGTCGTAGACTATACGATGTTAGCTTCACTATTGCAGGTTTACACATTCGTCTAGGAGATTGTACCGTCCTATTATCCCACATTCTTGACCAAAATATATAGTGGGTGAAGGGCGTAATACCGGCTCCTACTGATGAGTCGCCAGTAAGCACGAAACGAATGTGCATGAGATTATACTTTCCGTTCATGCTGTCTTTGGTTTATCCTTCTGGTCACTAACTGAACTAATTTGTTACTAGGTTCGCAACACCTAATACATACTTGCATATGTATTAGTTCTCCGCAAAAAACAGTATTTATCGTACGTCATTCTTTTAAATTAAAATATCTGCTCGTATTCGAAAATTTAGGTGGTGCCTAGGAAATGTTATCATGATTGCAGCTAACAAATTTATTTCCCATTAGTTCATTTCCTTGGGGTTAGTGGATATATGTATGATTGTGATACGTTCGCGAATTCCCGTGCCGATTACACGTATAGCGATTGATGACTAAATATCAGTGTTCCAATTCCAAATATATTTTCTATGGGATCCTGTTATGGCTGAGTGTCTAAAAGGCTAATCTCAATTATTATGCCGATGCTATTTGTATGCATTTAGCTTTGCGTGAATGCAAATTTATTAAACCAGTAAAATTTTTCAAAATATGAATACTTTTGGTATGCCACAACAACGATTTAAAAAGTATGTCATAATAAAGAATATTTGCATTCTTAGACTCAAACATTACACTAAATAAAAAATAATAAATTAAAATTAAAATTGTTTACTTAAAGCATAGATATGAATTTTGAATAACCATTTAAATAAATTACAAAAGAATAATTTTCCTATTTAGCCATGCAAACTGGACACAACATTAAAAGATCTACGAAATCAACAATTGGTCTGCATAACTCCTGATTTTCGAAGAGCATTGACAGAGCAAGATTTCGACATAACAAGGGTGAAAACTGAGACGGCCACTGAGATGAGTACGAGCTCGACAATCGTTGAGCCTTTGCAGTACCTTCGACCTGAAAAACTCTGTTTTGTGTCGGTAAGTTAATTGGCGTAGGTCTGCATCAGTGGTAAAAAAGAAAGATAATTTTATTCTCATTCTGAATTATTCAAATGGTCTGTGTATTTTGATTTAGGACTGACTTAAACGTTTAACAATTATTGATTGCGCGGGTGGTGGTAACAATTCTTTAAATCAAGTTTGCGAGCCTGAAGTAAACACCAATCCCATTTTATCCATAAGGCTTTGTATGTGGCTAGTTCCCTTTCGTTATTGCATTTAGTAATTATTTTGAACGCTACGTCTGGAGAACATACGTGCGATTTTTCGACGATGTGTTGCGCAATTGCAGGCTTGTATTCACCATTTGATTTAAAATAGGCGCTTAAGTAATAATGTTCTTTCATTTAAGTAATTAACCGTCTGGTCGATCGGCCTACGTAATTTCATCGGCAACTTGCGCATGTATATTGGTAAATAATATTTGATATCGACATTAATGGCTGTTTCTCTTTGATTGCTGGTAAAGGCAAGTGTGTTACCCTAAATAACACTCGTAGTTTGGCTGCATTAAATGTGCGTGTCAATGCTGCTTCAACTTTCTTTTGTGCCATTCGGGAAACTGCATCCCCCTTAAATGGGATGTTTAGGTAGACTATTTTCTTGTCTGGCCCGTAATACGTCTGTTTCTGTTTAATTCCCCTTTTAATAATTGATTCAATTAATTGTCTGGGATAGCCATTAGACATTAAATCGTTAATTGCTTTATTATATTTATTTTCTTTTGAATCTTGACTAACCAACCTGTCAATTCTTGAAAAGCACCCACGAACTGTTGATAATTTATATTGAAACGGCACAAAACTGCTGTAATGCAAATACTGTGCAACCCATATATATATATATATATATATATATTACAATATAAATATTTTTGCTTGTGACAATCTTATTTGAATATATGTGGATGAGTAAATGAGTGGAAATCGGATTATCATTTACATTGTACACTACTGCAGAACCCGCACTGTTTTGATGAAACGTCCAATCCCCATCTAGTTCATGCGAACACTTCTTTCAATTATTTGCGTTATTCTATATTTCATAAGAGTAACGAACCTGCTAATCCAATAGCTTTTCAGATGTTACTTAGTAAGAACTAGATAAATTAGTTAAAATCAACCTGGCTTCAAATTCTTCCAAAAATATTATTACATTATCCGATTAAGCTTTGCTCGATTTCCGTTATTCTTTGAAATTATGAACAAATTACATTTGATTATTATTCAATTAAAATTGTATAAACTACCCAAATTAAAAATGTATAATATATCTGTCATACTTTTGACCAGACCTCCTTTCCAATTTATATAAAGTCAATATAATTATTTGTATATTTTATTAGTGCTTGATTAAATATAATATAAATTTTAATAGAAACGGTATTATTTAATTCTTTCTTTGGTTTTTCAAAATTTGGAACTCAATGCAAACACTTAGTATTATATATTTGTGTAATCGCTTCTCTTATCCAATCCATCAAATATTTTTTCAAATCAGATTTCAAATTTATTTTATATTTTCTTCTGATTTACTCTTAAAACTATTTCCAAATTAAGCAGAGTTAATAGAATCAAAAACACATATTTGTAGCTATTGTCCACTGATATTCTTTATTTGTCTGAAAATAAATATACTACATTTGATTACTATTGTATAAAATTTTTCTGTCGTATGGTTAACTGTGCAACATCTCTAATCTTTTTCATACCGATAAATTTAATTTTGTTTCAACACTTCTGGACGAGTCAGAAAATCTGAGTCACGTTATCTATCATTCCTTATTGAACGTGTGTTAGCACAGATTGCTTCCTCCTTAATTATCTAGCTCTAATTAAAAAATTACTTTGTATGCGGTCAAATTATGTTCAAACCATTTTTACTACGGAATCAATGAAATGAAAAAACAAATGCTATCGTTTTTAAGGAGATTATAGATTCACGGCCAATATATATTTCGTGGCTGACATTTTGACCGTTATTAAATAAATCAAGTAGTTTAAACAAATAATATGAAAAATCGTACTGTTTTAAAAAGGAAAATATTTATATGAGTAGAGTTTAATTGCTATAAAATTGAAAAATTATATTTTATGTTAATCGTACAATTTGTATTATATATTTATAATATATTCAAATTTTACTTTATTTATATATATAATATTTTAAATATTGACGGAAATATTGATTACTCGTAAAGAGAGGAAATTCAGAAAACTTAACATAACTGAGTGAAGTAGTTATTTTTTATAAAAATAATTTTTTATACACAATATTCGACTAAAAATTGCTATTATCGGAAATATTGTCTCATTTGTTGATCATCCCTGCATTTGATTCTTTATGAAATACAGAATATTACTGTTCGATTTTACTTTAAAAAAATGAAAATTGTTAAAACTTTCATGCGTGGAGTCCATTCATTTAATGCTAAGATATTACACAACAATAATTTAAGCATTATTATTCATTCGTAAGAGATTTTTAGCTGGTTCAGAAACGCTATCTGCTTGCTCAAGATTTTCATTTAAAACTTTTGTATACCTCTTTAATATGGATCGATTCGGCCATTTGAAATTGCACACACTAAGAGAAAATGCTAGGAAAAATTGTATATCATTATCACGTATGCTAACTTCAGATAGATGCCATGATGAATATTTGGAGGAGTTACATATCATAGTAAAATTATGGCCTGTCACATGTTTTATTATTTCTTAGCCTCCATATACCATCATAAAAGTTTTGGTATGTTTTACGATTAGCTAAATAATTAGAAATATTGTTTATCTCATATGTGCATATTCCATATTAATATTTGCTATTATCGTCGGTGCTAACTATGATTACTCAATTGAATAATATTAATAGGTATATGGGATTGTGTAGGATTTATGCAGCGCACATTCCAATTAAATAAAATGTGCGGCAAAGTATTGGAGTTGTTAGAGCAACAGATACCAAAGCAGACGTATAGTGGTTCGACTCCTGTCCGCGGTTAATTCTGGAGAGTATAGGAAGATTTGCTAATACGGACAATACCGGTCTACTGGATAAATTACCTTATTTACATTATACAATGCTTAGTATTTACTTAGAAATGAATGTATTTGATGGGACCTTAATTTACATTAAGATCGCAGCATTGAACTACATAATTGATATCATCGTCTCCGCAACAGATGTTCGTTTAAGAGTTTGATATAAAAAAACAATCAACTTTTATTTAACCAGTCGTCGAACAACGTAGCAAAACTACTACCAGTCGCATACTTATTGCATTATCTCTTTGCTTTCCATATTTATGAGTTAATTTACGTGACTGCATAGAATTTGTGCAGCTGAAGTACAACGTATGCGAAACTATTAGAGGTGAGAGATGCATAAATAATTTGGTTTTCCATATATATGCAATGCGGATCCATCCTCGCTAGTCAATTTACCGATGTAATCTGATGATGAGCATGAAAGGTCGTAAGGTGTCAATGCGTGCGACTGGCGGTAGTCTTGCTATGTTGTTCGACGACTGGTTAAATAAAATGGGATTGGTGTTTACTTCAAGCTCGCAAACTTGATTTAATAATTGCTTCCACCACCCGCGGAATCAGTTAATGTTTAAATGTTCTTTTAATTCAATAAGAGGTATGCTCATAATAATCTGCTTGAGAACTACTTTATTCTTTCTGGCATCGTGCCTTAATGAATATAGAAACTTAAAACATGCCAGTAAATCTGACGGACATTCATTTTGTTTAATGTAGCTATTTTGCGCTTTTGCGCAGCTTCACTCTGTAATCTGTGTCTCAATTATTGGTTGGAGCTCACGTTTCACATATAGAGGTGACTACTTTTTTGCTAATGAGGCTTTATTTTTATCAGTTAACTTTGTAGCACTTTATTGATGGAAGTTATTTGGCTCAATTTGCTTGTAAATAAAAATTCTCTTCAAATCACCTGCAGAATCTCTCAACTGTAAAATTTTGACAATGCTTTGCGCCAAATTAAAGACCTTTGCGCCAGATTAAAGACCTTTGCGCTATTATACAGACCTAAGCGATTATCATTACTGCTAACATATAACAGAGTATATTTTACGCAATTACCTAATCGTTAATTGTGTGAGTGGTGATAACATTTCAGTATAAAGAACGCAGATTAAAATATGCATTGATCCTGGATGAATTGCCTTTTCTACACTATACAATTCTTAGTTTATACTGACATATGTAAGTAAATAATGGGTCAGGTGTTTTTATCAAGACCGCAACCTTGATTATAATAATTGTATTCACCACCCGCGCAACCAATGTTCGTTTAATTATGCGGCGGATTTCGTTTACACCCTAGTTTCACTTTCCGGGTTATTCTCAGAGAACAAGGAATATGGATGACCAAATTGCTGCATATATGAAGTAATCCAAAACGTAACGTCCCAACGTTTTGTCATATTTCTTTGGTGTTTTGCAAAATTCGACAGCGTATTAATTCATTTGACTGGTGTAATCATGAAATTTCTGTCAATTGGGTATAAAATCACACTGTAGTACTTTTATAGACGAAACTTGTCTCGACAATAATATGTTGAGTATTTTTGAATCAATACATGTATATTTATCTTATCTTGTGCAAGCTATTATAATGAAACTTACTTTTAATATTTGCATATTTATTAGGTCAAAGGCATACTGAACTTTAATTCTGGACAGTACTTGATGAGTTTCCAATAAGGATAAAACCAGTCTACTGGATGAATTTCTTTTCCACATTATGCAATACTTAGTTTATACTAACAAATGTATATAAATAATGGGACAGGTGTTTATAATAATTCATATATAGTGGCAAACATTAAACTGTCGCTAAGCGATTAAAAATGAAACAAGTTATTCTTAATCTCTATGAGAAAGTTTTGTTCTTGTTTATTTGTTATGTTAACACTGCTTTTACGGTCAAACAATGTATTTTATACCTAAAAATTCTAATAGTATATTCCAACCCCATATTTATGAAGAAATGTCAATTTGCCTTTATGCAAGAACGTTTCAGGTATTCTTGCTCTTGTTGACTTCGCATTGTTTAATAATCCATAAAATGATTCTGCATAAATTACTCCCGTAATGTAAGCACGTGATAAGGATATTTATTATATTTTAATTTTCAGAATTTGGTTCATAAGATGAAAACCTTATTGTAAACACACTTTATAGCTTCATTTTATCAATTGCTTTTCTGGAGAAATCTGATAAACAATTCAACATAATCTACAATGAAATGAAATGGTAAATCAAATTAAACACTTAAAAAGTCCTGCTACTCAAAGTAGCCGGAAATGCCGTGACCACCAACGCTGCGGGTTTCGTGCAATGTTCATTTTTATACCAACAAATGGTGTTAATTACTATTTTTTGCGGAGAACTAATATATATGCAAGTATGTTTTAGGTGTTGCGCACTTAGTAACAGATTAGTTCAAATATGACCAGAAGGATAAACCACAGGCAGCATGAACGGAAATTATAATCTCATGCACATTCGTTTCGTGCTTACTGGTGGTTCATCAGTAGGAGCCGGTATTACGCCCTTTTACCACTATATATTTGGTCAAAGAATGTGGAATAATAGGACGGTAAAAACCTTTTGTTTGCAACCAGTCATCATATTACGACAATCATTTCCATAAAGGAAGTGATATTTATTCTTCAAATGGCCGGAGTTGATGATATTTATGTTAGTGGTATAATCTGAACATCGCATAATATAGTAAACTCAATTTCTGCTTTAAGTGTACTTTTTACTGGTTAGGCACGCGTCACTGGTACTAAAAAATTCCACATAGAAGATTTTAAATCAAGGCGATTTATACACTGTCATTAAATTCATTTACTACATATATGAATCCCTGCACTGTATGGACTAATCATTTTTACATTAAATATGTTCTTTCGTCTGTATTTCGCTATCTGTTTTCCAGTGGTCATTGTTTTAACTTTAATTTCTATATCTTTGTCTTCAATTAATCATTATAAAACAAATAACGACAAACACAGTGAAGTGAATTCGATCTTTTAAATGACAGAAGCTTTACATTTATAAACTAAGCATTGCAGAAAATAGAAAATTCAAATCATATTCTAGACCGACTTTGTTCTATTTTGCCAAACGTTAGTATTGGCCAAACTTATCACAGCCAGAATTTGACATACTGTCATGAAATATGTACACAACTACTTTCGTAGTTATAAAAACTCAATTTCCGGTCAATCTCTTCTTAAGATTGATCCATGCTTTACTTGCTTCAGACAAAACGTTTCAAATATTCAACCCCGACCACTCATAATGAAATATCTACATATAATCGAAAGCCCAAGTGGACAATTGATTAATGTTATAATGTTATTTTCGTCCCAGACTATCTGTATGGTCTTTTAATTCACCAATTAATTAATTTAAAACGTAAATTTTATAAAGAATTAATCTGAAAGTTCAAACTGAAAAAATTAGGAAACAATTATTTACACTAATATGTCCTTGGCTGGCTTATTAACTGAGCAATTATTTCTTAAATAGTTCCTAAATAAATAAACGTTATATGATGATGATTTAATAGATAATTTAGAGCTATTCATTACTAACAGTATGTTTCTAACAAGTTAGTATTAACTCTATGAGCAATCTTACTTATATCAATTGTCGTTACTCCGGCCTTATAGCATAGCAACCACGTTACCATTGGAAGTGTTATTGAAGTGCATATTTATATAATTAAACGAACATTGATTGCGCAAGCAGTGATATATAAATCAAGGCTGCGATCTTGATGTAAATACCATGCCTATTATATAAATTCACTTGTTAGTACAAACTAAGCATTTTATAATGTAGACAGTCAATTCATTCAGTAGACCAGTTTCGTCATTATTACTTGTTTAATCATAATAAATGAATGTCTTCGTAGAATGCAGAAACCAATATCTTGTTCAATGCCTGATTGACAGCTAAAGAAACTGTATGCATTCACAAAACTCGTTGGTTTAAACATAGATTTTTGTTTTGCTTTAAGTTTCGAAATGAAAGTTTTATTGCATGAAAGTCAGCTAGAGTGTTTCATTAAATTTTGTTAAATATTGTATTAAAGTTTCATAAACGCACGATCGCTTTTTGCCTATAGTGTTTTAATTGCATCCGTTAATAAGGTTATAAGGCAAAAATTGTTCGATGAGAATCAAAACGCTACATGTATTTATTTAGAAAATAAAAGGGAAGAAGCTTCGGTAAATTTTCCAGCATCCATTTTGCTGCGTCAATTGAGATATTTCTTTAAATCAAGTTTGCGAGCCTGAAATAAACACCAATCCCATTGTATTTAACCAGTCATCGAATAATATAAAAAAACTACCGCCAGTCGCAACGCACTGGCGCGTTTCGACCTTCCATGGTCATCATCAGAGTATGACGGCAAACTGACTAGCGAGGATCAAACCGCATTGCATATACATGGAAAGCAAAATTAGATATGTGGCTCTCACCTCCAGTAGGTCTTTCATACATTGTACGTGACTGGAAATGTATTGTATAATGTCTACAAACATTAGCTGTTTGTAGCTTTATCCACACACACACACACATTGATATATATATATATATATATATATATATATATATATATATATATATAATATATATATATAATACTACAATTAAACAATGATTTATTTCGATGGTGGTTGTAATCCTTCAAATCAAGTTTGCGAGCTTTAAGTAAACACCAATCCAATTGTCTTTAACCAAGTAATCGAATAAATATCTAATTTTGATTTCAGTATAATGCGGTTTGACCTCGTAGTGAGTTTGCTGTCGTACCCCTCGATGATGATCATGGAAGGTCGAAACGCGTCAGTGCGTTGCGAATGGCGGTAGTTTTGTTATGTTGTTCGATGACTGGTTTAATACAATGGGATTGGTGTTTACTTTAAACTCGTAAACTTGATTTAACGAATTGTTACCACCACCCGCGCAATCAATCTTTGTTTAATTGAGGTATTTTCTATTACCAGAGAATATCAGCTAAGATCGAAGAATTATTGGTCAAATTATGATGAAACAGCATTTTCAAGGTTTTTCTTCATCTTTCGTTGTTCGTTTTGCGTGGCATTAAAAAAATTTAATATCGCCTTAAATTTGCAGGCAGATAATAATGATGTGACAATAGACATAACGCTTAAGATTTAAAATGAGAAAATAATGAATAATTGAGCAGAGATATGAACTTGTCATACTCTGCTAAATTTGCCTTATCGTTTGTAAAATTTTCTAACTGATCTACCAAATTTTTTTAAATAATAGTAATAAAAAACGATACTGATCAATCGTAAGTTTAACTTATGAGGCTTTGCTCAATACTTTTAATAAACAAAATAAATCTTAATTTTATATTTCATTACTTCATTATTTCATATTTGGACACTGTTTAGAAATTTTATTGTGACTCGTACAAACTCAACAAGTTATCTCTACTGTTCTACGAAAATCAATACATTGATAACTCTGAAGCTCAATCGATCAGTCAAGGTGATAGGACTATCAGCGTGGCATTTGGGTTCTCTATTGACGATTTAAAAGAAAATCGACTGATGGGAACTATGCAAGTAAATCTATGTTTTCGGCTTTGACTTTTTCTTGTTTGTGTTAATTAAATTCTATTTAATTTCATTATTATTTATGCATAGTTATATAAAGATTGCGTCTCAACCATATCTGAGTCCATCTTTTTCATGAAATGAAATATTTTCGTTCAATAACTTAAACAAGTGTTAAATACCATAAATAGTCTTAAATAGAACTATTTACGTTGTCATTAATAAATTGGAAATATACAGTGTATATATATATATATATATATATATATATATATATATATATATAGAATAAAGGACAAATTACAAAATTTCATGGCATATATTTTGTTAATATAAACTAAATATTCCTTCAGATAGCATTGGCATATTCGATGCCTCGCCTAGTTTACATTTTTTATCATTAGACTTGAATATATTAGAGCTTCTTTATGTGTCTTAGAGTCTTTAAAATAAGAGATTGAGGGTAGCCAGTTATAAATTTAAATACTTAGATTGAATGGTTAGTTCATGCATAATAAAAAGCCTGTTATGTGACTTTAATTTAAAATATTTGTATATACACGTATGCTTATCGTAATAAGTTATATTGTAAACAATGTTCTCACACGAATTAACTACCATACTTTTTGATTTCTCGCTTTATTTGGTATCACTTGCGCAAATATTTAGATTCTCCATCCTGATTATGAAAAAATCTATATAACTTAGACCGTATTACAATCATCTAATCTTTTCAAACTCTGTTTGGTGGAAATAGAATACAGATATGCTATATTTGACATCGTCTGATGGGGATGCATATTAGCAAAATTTACCAGGATGAACATTTAATCACGATATGCGCATCAAATCTCACACACGCTGGTTTGTATTTGGATATTGAAATGAAAAGGCTAGATCTGAAACTGAGAATAACGATGGCTACTTTCAGACAGAATATCTAAAAAATAAAAGTTTCGTTAATTCTATTTGTCATAATTTTACTGATATTTTTCTGGCAACAGCCTAGCCTAAAATCTGTACTAGGCCTTTGACATTGTCTTATTCCTACATTTTTACTTCTTAAGAATAAGATTCCAAACAGTTAAGCCGCATAACTCTATTTCTATGCATATAAGTTACGTTACAATGTTTGGTTTCCTCAAACAATTGCCGCGCATTTTTCAAAATGTATTTTTTCGCCGCGTGATTATGGCTGACATGGCATATCGCACCAGGCATACGAGTAGGTGTTTTCGGAGCGTTTGGGTGACGTGTGAACCTTTTAGTGTAGCGCATTAGATGCCGCAACTTTGGAGCTCTTTTTGGATATTTACGACACGATTCACTTGTGTAAGCCAACTATCATGTAATAGATGTCTTCTTAGAAAGAAAAACTAATTAGTTTGGCTGGGGTGTTTCTGTTAGTGTTTGCGGTTTTTCGGATACAGTAAACATTTTTAAATTTCCAATTTATTATTTCCTCTTTTGCATAAATAATATAGATTCATCCTGATCCTAAGGTTGAGGTGTTCTCTGAAAATCTGCGCATTGAGCCCATTACTACTGCTTCACTTATTGTCGCAGAAGTCTTCATTAAACTTCTGGAGAACAAACTGATGAAGGCAGAACAGGCGGAATTTTCTAACTTCCTCGCCGCCATGAACGTGCACAACACTTTTGTAAAGATAGGCTCACAGAACTACGTGTTGGTGTCGAGTCAGCTGGAAGTTCTAAAAAGAAGGCTGGCCGATGTTTTCAATTTGACGAGTAATGCAAATTCTTCGTCAACCAGGTCAGAGATTAAAATTGAATCTCAGTTAGTGAAAGCACACTCTCTGCCAAGTATGTCAGGCAATCAAGTTAACCAGGGATTAGACGAAGATGTGAGGTTTGATGCAGAAGTTAAAAATTCACAGAATAGCGCCGGTAGACGCGGTGATTTGCATCGGCGTGTGCGTAGAAGTTCAGATTTTCAATTGAATGTAGATGATATGAGTCTAACGAAAGTGGCTTCCTTACCGTTGTACACCTTCAGACTGCGCGGTCAATATGTCGGCTTAAAGGCTGCAGAAAATGACCTCGCAATAGCGGAAAACGTTAAAGTAATGATAAATTCTAAAGATGTGTGCATATTATTGAAACTTTTCGATTCGGACGAATTAACTTGTTATTTGGATCCCTACGAGTTTTCGTCAAACGCAGATCAGCGTATTAGCGTTCAGGTCAGTGTAAAATATAAGTGATAGATTGTTGGTAATTCTCATATGAAATTTTTTAATGAAACTTTTTAAAGAACTTAAATTATGCCTCATAATATAATTTTGAAAAAAAGCTTTTTTATAATTTTTTAAGAATGTTTCTATCCAACAAAATTTATTTCCTTTGGGCAGACGATTGAACCAATTTGATATTTGAAATAATATTACCCAAATCCATCAAATGCAATTAGGAGAGGCATATATGGTTTGTAGAATACATTAACGTATATTTTTGATAAAAAATTCGTTGAAATAGAATTGTGATTGCTTAATGCAAACAAAATAAATTTACTGGGTACATTGCACACATCGCGAAAATCTGTTCAAATTCATTTTTTTAAATGTAAACCATTTAAGTTAGTTCGTTGATCAGCCAGTTTAGTGAGCCTGGCCAACATATGAAACACGTTTAAACTTATGAATTTAAATCGATGTTACCAGCTGGATACAAACATCAATCCCGTTAAGAATACATTTGTCAGTATAAACCAAGAGTCCTATTGTGTAGAAATGTTAATTCATCCATTATACCGTTTTTTCCCTTTTTCGTAACATCTCATGTACTGTCTATAATTTGCCAAGGACACTTGTTCACACTTCATTATGAATTAGCATTGTACTTTATATGTCTGAGCTATTGCAAGTTAAAATTAGCTTCTTTATTCCAAGCATAACCATTTTCGGATTCCTGATATGTTTCTGTTCCATATTTATTCTTTATAAACGATATCAAACAACATAGTATTTCAATTTTGTATTAGGTGTTGCGCACCTAGTAAAAAATTAGTTCAAATACGATCAGGATGATAAACCAGACAGCATGAGCGTAAAGTATAATTTCGTGTACATTCGTTTCGTGCTTATTGGGGACTCATCAGTAGGAGCCGGTATTACGTCCTTTAACCACTATATATTTGGATGAGGAATGTGAGCAATTACGTCGGTACAATCTCGTATAAAAATATATAAGCCTGCAGTAGTAAAGCTAACTTCATATAATGTTTTCGACAATGCGATTGCAAAGCTAACCCACTATATATATATATATATATATATATATATATATATAACATTTATGCCGAATCTGTAAAGGGTACCGAATCTATGGCTATTGTTTCAGTACCCGATACCAACCTTATGATACCAAAAAGGTACATGGTACTAAGACTATGGTTATCGAGTCGGTACATGTTACCAGCACGATCGATTTCAATGTATTCTAGAGTTCACCAAAATTTAAAATTACAACTATTTCTGAACACGTGTTACAACAATCGAATGTAACCAGAAGGATCAACCAAAGACAGCATACACGGAAAGTATAATCTCGTACAAATTACTAGGTGCGAAATACCTAATACATAATTGCACCCCCTTTCTGAGAGCATCTTATCTAGATACTGTTTTTGGCGGAGAAATAATATTTAATTATTTGTGTATTAGACGTTGACCAAAAGGATAAAAATTTATTATCGAGTACTGATTCAATAGCAATAGTGTTGGTACCCTTTACAAACACGGTATATATATATTATATAAAGTGAATTTGCAGTGAAGTCGCAATATGGAAGATTTTATATGGAGTAATCTTTATTACTGCATGTTTACACATTCTTATAGAAGATTGTACCGTCCTATTTTTCATATTCCCTACTTAAATATATAGTGGTTAAAGGCCGTAACATTGGCTCCTACTGATGCTTCGCTAGTAAGCACGAAAAGAATGTGCACGAGATTACAATTCAAGTTTATACTGAATTTGGTTTATCATTTTGGTCATATTTGAAATTATTTGTTAATAGGTGCGCAACACCTAATACACCATTGCATATATATTAATTCTCCGCCGAAAGCAGAATCTAACGTAGCCTTTGTTCTGTTTAAATGTTTACTTTGTCATACCATGAGGTAAATTCATGTTAATAGTGGCATCCTTCAATTAAATATAACATATGTGTGTGTTCCAGATTTTGTAAAATCGATTACGTAAATCTGAAGTAAAAAAGTGCCTTATATATTCCTATAGAGATTATACCGTTCAATTGTTCCAGATTCCTCACTCAAATATATAGTGCGTATAGGGCGTATTACCAGCTCTTAATGATAAGTCCCAAGTAGCCTCAAAACGAATGTGCATACTTTGGCTTCACCTTCTGGTGATACTTGAACTAGTTTGTTATTAAGTACACAATACTAATATACAATTGCCCAATCTATTGTATTCACCTATTCAACATTGGTTATCCTATTTCAATTTTGAAATACTAGAGTGCTAGAAGATGAAAATGTCAACATTAATACTGAGCATGTGCTTCTTTGGCTCCTGGCTGCAGAAGAGTATATGCCGATACCTTGTCTGAAGCCTATTATTTACGTGTTCAATTAATGTTGGGAAAATGTATGTCCTAATATCTTTGATAATAAGCACTGTTGACATTGTCATATTATAAATTTATTGCCAAAACTGCGTAGCTCCGACAGATTACGAAATAAATGCTTCACCGTATGTACTATGTAATGACTTTCGGCCAAAATGATCGAGATATATAATTTAATATAAACGTGAATCGGTATATATCATCTCCAAACTGACTTTGTGCTTTTCCTCATTACAGATTGGTGAATCGTCCGAACTGCAGCAACCAGGATTTGCACGTTTTCTTACTGATCCGCTCGACGTGAACGGTAATTCGTCAATATGGGATTTCGATATTGCGCCGCGTCTGGCCACTGCATGGACTTGGGCCTGGCTAGTCACACTAATTTTAGCAATATTTGGCGTGTTTTTGACAGCATGTTTATGCTCCTTGTCCTGGCGTAAGCGACAACAACACCGCGACACTCGTTTAGCCAGACAAAGACAAGTTGACTGGGCGAATCGGCAATCCGCCGTTGCTTCAACATTTAAGCAAGGTCAGTTTAACAATTAGGCGACATTTTGCAAAGTTTATTCGTAATTGTCATAAACTAAATTAATGTTCTACATGCAAATAATGCCAAGAATTATAAAAAATAAATTATGAATGAGCATGTTTGCAATTCAAAATACTCCAATTAAATTTACACCAATTCAATTATAATCTGACCATCTACATTAATTTGCATGTACACAAAGCAGTAAGTATTTGGTTTACATTTGTCGACAAATTTAATTATAAATGTATTTTTCAGTCTAAACTAAACGTAGCATGTTACAGCCGATATAACTTATCTAAAATACCGGATTTCAATCCAATGAGCACTCATCAGTGTTAGCCATAATTTCCTTGACCTAAAGTTGAACTATGGAGCAATTTTTCAGAAACATTCAATTGATTCATTATGCCACCAACGCAGCACATAGCCTACAATTGTTCGTATTATAGTAAGTCTTGTTTTCCAGGAAGGAACTCGGGAGAAAAACATTTAAACTAATGTTTCATCCGTTAATTTTCAGTCCGTTCATACATATAGACACTGTGCCAATCGAAGGAATGATATTGAATTAATTCGTCATGATAGGGTCTGATAACCTGTGACGTAATTGTAAACTAAACATAGCATGAGATAGCAAACTCAATAAATCAAATATATCGTTATCACCTTATTAAGTACTAATTAATTATATCAAAATTGCAGGGACTAAAAGGTAAACCCTATTAAACGTCGTCCCAACCCTACTGCAACCAAAGACGCAATTTAAATGCAATTAACAATCACTGCGTTTAGATCCGTCATTGTATAATAAAGATCTTATTCGTTATCAATTTCGAGCCTAAGTTCTTTCTAGCTATCCCAGAATTTTTATTTTAAGACAATCTATATTCTACCCCAATAAATATTCATGAATATAAATTTAATGACAGAATTTAATCTTATATATATATATATATATATATATATAGTGTATATACATATTGTCGGGATAAAATATGTGACACCTCTACAATGTATTCCAATTTATACTGTTGAGCCTGTGGTTAACTTTGCTGCAACTTATCTGTCATCGGCAATAAATATGCACACAGCTAGAAATGGTTGTTTTCTTTCGCCATTGAATTCCTTAGCCTAATCGTCGTGATTATCCTCATTCGATTTCAAGTTCAAGTAAGTCAGTCTCGATCTTTCATAGTAAGACAGATGCAGTGCTATTTTATGAATTCGTACTGAATCACGGTAGCAAGACAGAATTTAGTCATAACCACTCTGTTAGTCACTATTTCTAAAAAGAGGGTTCAAATCCATATCCAGGAGGGTTCATCTAACAGAAGTCTAATAGAAAGAAATAAGTTGCCATAACACTCAAAATGTAATGGAATTCTTCGCACTCCTGGCATAGAGGATGAATTTTTATTTGTACTGAACGCTTTAGTGGTTCGATTGTCCATAGCAACAATTCTGCTTTCTTCTGAAAAGTGTCTACAATGAATGAAAACTGTCTGTTAGTTGAGTTGCGTTTTTTTATGTTAATCTGTGTTAAGATGATGCCTTATATATGATCAAGTCCTTATATTTTTTATCCTTTTCTATTAATACATTATAATGTGCATATAAATGCAAATAAATATAATTAAGAATTATATACAATGAAATTAAAGCCAAAAATAAAAATAAACAATTTTTCAGAAACCAATTGGATTAAAGATTTTTACAAAAATGTAAAACGGATAAGGCAAGAGTATGCGTGTAAAAGTTGATCGATGTTTAGATAGACAATTAAAGCAAAAGATATAGAATTATATATAATTAATAGCTTTATCGATAGTCCATAAATATACATATAGTATGTAAGAAAGTTAACCATGATCATTACTGTTAACTTTAATAAAGGATTCGAAAAACAATTATTGTTATAAACATAATAAAAGTTATTATGATCAATAAAGATGCAAGCTAAATGATGTTTTTTTGCGGAGATCTAATATACATGCAAATGTGTATAGGTATTGCGTACCTAGTAAAAAATTTGGTCAATTCGTACCAGGAGGATATACCAAAGTCAGAATGAAGGAGAAGTGTAACCATATTTACACATGCGTTTCGAACTCACTGACGACACATCAATAAACTTTAGACAGGTGGATAGGGCTATCCTCTATACTAATTTGTAAACCTTCAGCGATGAAGCTTATTTCATGTAAAGTTTTCGACAATGCGGCATCATGTCCAACTCACTATATATAATATACACCAAGCCTGTAAGAATTATCAACACAATGGTTTTCAAAATTCCAAGCCTCTACAGGTACCATAATAATGGATTGCAAAATGAGCTAAAGTTCACTAAAATATAGAATTATAACTGATTATGAACCCTTGTCAGTACATCAACTAATATATTGTTGAGTATCCAAAATATAATTCCATATCATTTTTATTAATTAGATGTTGTATGTTTCTGAGATCAAATATATATTAAATTATGTATTAAGAATTGTTTTTTTCAGATAATACCACAGGGATAAAAAAAATTGGCATGAAGTAAGTGTGTTATCTTATGTACACCGGTGTTTCGTGCTTACTGACAACTTATCAGCAGTAGAAAATATTGCACTCTATATCCACTATGCATTTGGTAAATAAATACGGGATGGTTGAGCGGTGCAATTTCCTATACATATGTGTATTCAATCAAAATTGAGTAACCTTCATATAAAGTCTTCGACAATACGACTTCAAAACGAGCTCCATTTATATAATATATATCGAGCCTGTAAAGCGTATTAAGACAACGATTCGCAATATGCTGAGCCTATTCGTGTTATCAGTACAATTTATTTCAAGATAGGCTAATTTTTTTTTTAAATGTTACTTGATGCGCAATACCTAATACACGATAGCATATATATTAATTACATTTACCGCGAAATGTGATAACTGGTGTCGATCAAGACCAGATCGTATGGATTTTCTGCATTAACAGTTCTTCATGAGTATTTGTAATTATCAATATTTGTGAAAATTTGGAAATGTTGAAGTCTATTGTGTTAGTGACACAAACAGAATGGGCATTTTGAATGTCGCTATTTTGGGTACCTTTTACATGCTCGATAAATATTACAGATGGTGATTTGGTTATGAAGTCGACTTTCCGACAAATATATATGAAACCAGCTCTACTACTGCTTGCGTCGTCCACCTGTCCAACATTTCTTGACCAAATAAATTTTTGGAATGCGGCACAGAAACTACTCCTACTGATGATTCGCCAGTGTAAATCATATTACACCTTTCGTTCATGAAGACTAAGGTCTAACATTTCGATCCTTTTTGAACTAAGACGTAAAAGTAGGTGCGTAATACCTAATACCCAATTGCAATAACGATGATTTTATAGTGATTTAGACATTGATATTGATCAATATGCAAAATGTACCATGTAGTTCAAAAATTATATTTGGTTTTCGAATAACTGGTCTCTTCTTTAATGTCGGTACTCTTAATAGTCATTTTTGGAAGACAAGAGAGATTAATTTTGATTAAATTTTTTGTTCATACAACAATAAATTGGATGCTGACAACGTAGACGCAGGCAAACACACGAGCAAAAATTAATCATTTTATATAATTAGACGAAAATTGGTTGCGCTAATCGTAATAATATTTATTTAAATCAAGATTACGATCTTGATATAAACAACTGTTCTATTAAATACATACATATGTCAGTATAAACTAAGCAATTAAAAAAAAAAGAAGATGCGATTCATGCACAAGACCAGTTTCGTCCTTATTTGGGACTCTAAATGTACTGTTAAGAATTTGCTGCGTACATAGATCGAATCTGGGCATGTCTGAATCAGAGTCAGTAACTTTAACAAATTAGCCACCCTGCCGTACGATACACAAACTTATATCTTGAAATAACGCACATTTTTGGTTTGCCTTTTATTCAGGTGAAGCTTATATGGCATTGCTTTAGACTTACAGTTCTAAGTTGCCACTCCCTCTCTTTCAATATGGGACAGACATCGCATTATTTGTGGAATTTGTATTGAAATGAACATTTATATATTTAAACGAAAATTGGTTGCCTGTGAGATGATAGCGATTATTCAAGTCAAGAATCATGTTTCATATAGATACGATATCCTTTACGTACAAACCTATCAGTATAAACCAAGCATCGGATAATTTAGAAAAATCAGATCGTCCAGTAGATCTGTTTTAACCAAAGAAAACGTGTCCAGGTTCGAGCCCTGTTCGCCGCAAGTTCTGAACAGTACTTGAAGAATTCCCAATATCGACGAAACAGGTCTTCTGGACGTTTTGAATTTTCTACATTACATAATGCTTATTATAAACTTACAAGTGTATGTATTTAAACCTAAAAATATATGTATTTAATAGAACTGTTTTCTATATGAAGATGGTAAACTTGATTTAAATGATACATCAGTTTATATTGAAATTATGTACAAAATTTCTTTGTTTATTTGTCTAAGAATTAGTGTTTTGTCTACAACAGGTTTGGCCGTCCTTTACTCTTTGCGCTGTTATACTTTAAAAGACACATGGATATCCGTCTGATTTAGAATGCGATTCTTATAAACAGTGTTCAGAAACAGCGGAAAATTTCGCTCCTCCGCCAGCCTCATTTAGTTTGAAATGTCCTTTAATTCGGTTCTTTATTAATTGTTCTGTTCGGCCTTACTAACGCATTCAGCATTTATGGCATTCGTACAAATAAACAATGCTCTCCCTTCCGATTTCAAGGAGCTTACAATTTTTTATGCTTAGTTGACTTTTTTTGCGTAAAAAAAATAGAGTTGTGCATTAGGTATCCGGTAAGTCATTGCGTTTTCAACAATTTCAAAGAAATATTTACGGTGTTGGGTCATTTTTGAAACATATACCGATAGGCACCGACATTGGTTTGGATAAGGATTTAATTCGTTCTTGTCGTTGTGTAAATTGCACACTTGCTTCACAGAACCGTTCAAGTTAGTCGTTTATTTTAAATGATTGATTTGAGCAACGCCTGTTCTTGGCATTGAAATTGTACATACCAGATTTTCTTTATTTTGTAGGATAAATTGCCGATCAAATGTCACTTTAGGGAAATTAGATTGCCTTGGTCTTTTTACGAGTGATTTGTATACCTGCCATTTGATAAATTTCTACTTCAATAAGAGATTTATTTCCCAATTCGATCGGGAAATTTCAAAAATATATATATATATATATATATATATATATATATATATATATATATATGTGTGTGTGTGTGTATATCGTGTGTGTGACATAGAGTTTGAATATATGTTTGTGTTCTTTATCAATGATACTTTGTATGAAGACCGTGCTTTAAAAATGACAAGATAATTAATTATAGGCCAAATATTAAAGGATTTATTGCTATATTTGTTATTATACAAAGATTTAATAATAATATTCTAAAGGATAATTATTATATCAATAATAATAATACAAAGAATAAGAAGTAGAAAATTTTGCTGTAAACATGACAAGGTAATTAATCATGGGAAAAATTTTAATTTATTTATTGCTATTTGGAGTAGCATAAAATGAAAAAAAAATAAAAATCGAAATACTAGTAATATTATGAATAATAATGCAAATAAATATTATAATAATAATTATAGTAACAATTATAATAAAATTATAAAAGTACAATTAAAAATAATGAAAATGATGTTAATGTGAAGATTAATAATTTTTATTATTTTTAACATTAATAACATTATATCAATAAAAATAACAACACTAACTATAATTTTTTTAGAATAATGATAAAAATATTGATGATAAAATTAATTATATAATGATATTTTTAATAATATTTTTATTAAAAATGATAATAATAATGATATTTATTATCATATTAATAATAATAATTATATTAATAATAATATTGATGATAATAATATTATTAATAATAATAAATAATAATAGTAATAATAATATGTGTAAGATAAATTAGAAGTAGGAATTTGTACCTTGCATAAAATTCTATCGGGATCGACAATTCAAACGATCAAGTTACAAATGACAAGCTTTTTTTTTATGTGTGAGTCTGTTATTCGTTAGCTATTTGTTATAATATTTATAACGATGGGACTGTTATAAACTAGTTATAAAATATTTTCGGAAGATTAATATTAGTGCCCGTGTGTAAATGCATTAGTTGTAAAGTAAAAATTGAAATATACTAGTTAGACAAATGAATCAGTATATATTTAGATACGCAGTGGTTTACTTTGATTTATCAATGGGAAACCACCTGAAATTAATACAAAATTTTGGTAAAATTGAACGCATCAAATTCGTTTTTCCTTTTTGTATTTACATTTGTACAGCAAATTTTTCAATAAAACTTTTATTATTTCTTGTTTTATCTAACATTGCTTATATTCTTTAAATATGTATGTACTGAATGCTTTTAATACCAAAATGGCGCCAACAATAATTTTGGTTTAAATGTATGTTTTTATGCGTTCGTCAGTGAAATATGGCTTTGTATTTTATCGTTAATTTGCAGATTTTTTGGATCTTCAAAATGCTGCTTCACCAGATCCTGGTTTCAAAGATAAACTGGCCGATGATGTCGGACCTGGTATAGGCGGCTTTAATGTTTATGGATGCATGGACACGTATGTATTTCTTCTATTAACGTGAATGATATATTTAAAAAAGGCAATATTATTCTTCTGTTATCAATGTGAATTAAATAACATCTCGTCTAACCAAATCTTATGTACGCAGTTTATTTGTTTGATCACACCGTTAGAACTTCAAGTCCTCTTGATAGTAAAAATTAATAAATGCCAACTTACTCGTTTCTAATTTATTTATTCCAATAAGATAATCTTTTAATCGTAGAAGATAAAAATCACCTAAAGAACACCTTTTTTTGCTAAAATTATTATTTTAATTTTCAAAATTATGCAAATCGTGAGAAACATATTTTAAGAATCTACAATATTGGCTAAATATTTGTATATAATTCATGCTCAGAGAAGAGCTAAAAGTGTTTTGCAAATCATGTTAGCAAGTGTTCTTTTTGAGAAACATCTAAATGTTTAAGCTACACGTGGAAATACTTTACTAACTCTTGACACGATATTGAAATGCAGCTAAGAAGTCTAGCAGAAAATTAGAGTTATCCTCTTGAATCGGTAGGCCCATTTCCGAAGTAATCTAAAGTTTTTTAAATGTCATATAGAGCATAATTTCTGTTTATTTGTAATGACTGAAGGTCACATCATTGATAATATATTATTATTATTATTATTACACATACATATACATATATTACATATATATATTTCTTACACACATACATATATATTATTATTGTATATATATATATATATATACATATATATTATTATTATGTCATAACAGATGACTAGCTGGTGTCTATCTTTTAAGGATTCCTAATCAAACTGTTAATTCTTGTTTAGACATTATAAGAAGAGTTCAAAGGAAATAATTGCGCCTCTTTATTGAAACACACCAATGTGCGATATGTACCCGTTAAAATTCCTCGTTTAAGGTTCTGTTGCTAGTTTAGTGTAAACCTACGTAAATTGTAAAATAACATTGAATGGAAGCAGTAAATCATATTCCAAATAGCCATTCGAAATTTTTTTAGGATTAAGAACCATTTATTGCAAGAGGACCAATTCCGTTCAACATAACTAAAGCTTTTTTCTTCACCTGGTCGCAGTATTTTGACTGGTTGCGTGACATTTTGAATGTAGGTTCAGTGCATGAATCTCAAGTAATGGATTAAACCTAGCAAAACTGATCACCTTCGAATGCCAAAGTGTATAAAGATGTGGAGATAAATCTTTTTCGTATCCTCTAGATCAGAGGTAGCTTAATTCTGATCTGAAACTTTCAATTCACAAATCTTTTATAAAATACGATTCAAACATATATGCAGAGATGACTGCGTAATCATGGCGAGTATAAAGTCAACCAGGTACATCCAATTCAAAGCCAAACTGCCGCTAAATTTAATTGCCTATATAAACAACGTCACTAGGAATATTTTAGGGCATCTTTCCAAATAAGTGCAATAGGAATTCATTAGGTAAAAAGAGTGGTTGTAAAAATAGGCATTACAAATACTTATCTGAATTGGCCTATTGCAGTTCAGCAACTGTTTCAGTAAAAGTTAAAATGTTCACGTTTTCCCTCAGATATATCCGTGAATTATGGCACGCAATAACTAATTTGGTTTAAATAGTTGAAAACAGAAAAAATTCCACGGAGAATTGGAAAGACTGTGATACCAATCTCATCATTAGTTTTCTCATACAAATTTTGTTTGACTTTAATGTCCACTAAAAGTGTATAAATTATAATCAGAAAATTTTGCAGAATTTTCTGGTGAATATTTGTTATTAAAAATAATTAAACCAAAGTAATAGATTTGAAATGAACACAAAGCTCAATTCGAAAGCGTCACATCAGGTAACAAGACTAACGTCTTTTGCACGAACTGATGCATTTCGATCCTTCACAGTTATTACGAGAGTAGAACTAGAAATTGACCAATTTAAATCTAACCTAAATATGTATAATATATCCGAAAAAAACTATGCGGTTTCTGTCGCTATTTGTCTCACGAACACCGAGCTTAAACAAAAACTGAGAACAATTCTTTAAATAAAGTTTTCGAACTTGAGTTAAAAACCCGACTAGTTGAAATTAACTAGTCACACAACAGCGAAATACTTATTATTCTATGCAGTGCGCCCTGTTGGATACATAGAAACTGGTATTTAGATCAGGTTGTAAAACTTGATTAAAAGAATTGTTAAATTTGCCTTGTTTTGTGAATTATTAATTACACTTGGATTGACTCTTATCTCAATCTCGCCAACTTAAAGTAAAAAAATGTACTCTGTATCATTGTCAACATCAGTATTTGTGTGCAGCAGCAAACGTAACCTTTCCTTAGCAATTTCCTGATTCATATGAGCCACTCCCTTGTTAATTTAGAGATTGCAGTTTTCTTCAAATTAAAATGAAACTAACCTTAACTTTAAATATGCCTTGAAACAGATATCCGAAAATATATATTGCACAATTTCAAACGCGATTTCTTGATAAAAGTCCACTATGGCATCGAAAAGATAGTTCCATATCAAATAAGGTACTGCGTTTATCTGGTAATCTCATTTGCAAAGAATCAGGCAACAGACTTTAATTAAAAGAAAATAACTTCTTTTCAGATGCTTGTGCATGTAAGGCAAAGCCACGAATGTTGCCAGTCTCAAGCATCTTTATGATATATTTGGCATCAATTTCATTAGAGTATCTTTATGGCTATGTTCAGTTCTGCTACTGTAATGAGTTATTAATATGCAGCTGCAGAAATTTATACGCTTTTGAAAAATTTTTAAAAAATTCGAAAGAATGGAAACGTCCTGACAGGGTAAATTTGCGCGTCAACCTGTCTCAATTTGAACAAAAAATCTGTAACCGCAACAATGATTATGAATTATCATTTGTTTTATAAAAAATAGTAAAAAATATTTGGGCACTTCTTGTACGTAAGGAATATAAGTAATTAATCTACCTAAGGAGATCGATGATTTTGTTATTTCCTCTTCAATTTATTTGTAGCAAGTCCTGCAAACTGCCCGATGGACTTTCAAATTCGTATATTTTGGATAAGAAAATGTCAGTTTCCTCAATAGCCAAACAAATGCCGAAAATTTGCTTACCTCCACTTCACCCTTTCGGTGTATCATGCTTGTTTTCGCTGTTTCCAGACTACCATCGATCTTTGACTCAGCCGATAGACGCATATTCCAGCCTCGTAGATGGCACAACAGTAAGATTAATTTCTGCGTCAACATCTGATGGCAGTTTGAATTCTACAGAAATTGACACACCGTCAGACGAAAGTGCTGGTACGAAAAGTAACAGCGGCACAAATTTCAACACTGAGAATCAAAATATATGCAAAGTCAAGACAGAAGCATCAAGCGTGTATCACCTGCATCAAAACATTACTTCAATTTGGTCAGAGGAGACTAAATCTTCTCCAAAAGGCATGGCGGAAAGTTTGCTTCGCAATTCGCAACATCCTTCATTCCACCAGTCAGCTGAACATCTTTCATTCGACCAACAGAGAATCAATTCTCTGACAAATCAGAACGATGTTAAGAACAACAAACGCAACAATCACGGTGGAATAGGCAATAAAAGACAGCGAAATATCTCTCCTGCATCCTATAGACAGAAAAAACCTACTATAGAAACGCGAAAATCTAGCTACGGTGATATTTTACCACTAGCAAAACGAAGTAGACGAGACCGAGCGCAAAATGACTACGTTTATAATTGTAGTTTGGGTATGGAGACGACGGAAACAAAGTTGTCTGCAAGCAAAAATGAACTCCCGTTTCGGGTTGTACCTATTCATCCCCTGTTGATGAAGTATTCACAACAAAATGATGTACGTAAATTAATGCTATTGTACAGCTAATGTAGTGCGCGTTCTAATATATATATATATATATATATATATATATATATATATATGTGTGTGTGTGTGTATGTATACATGGCCTTTGAATATTACAGTCCATTTTTTATTAAGAGGGGAAAACACATTTAATAATGACAATGGCGCCGTTATTTGTTCCGCAGTGCCATCATCAAATTTAACATATCCACGATTTCCTTTCGTGGTTTTATGACTTGCACTAATAGATTTGTAATAATCAGAACCATCCTCATTTCCAAGTCACGACGAACAAGTCTTCATGATTTGAGTAATACTTAAATTTTGGACTTGTTTGCTCAGTGCTGTCCTACTTGTTGCGGATTTGACAAAGTTTTTCTTGTGCGGGACAATTGATAGCACTCGTAGGTCGGTAAAATCTTGAATACTGTTCATTTTCAGGTTCGCCGATTAATGGCCTTGATTGATGGTTTCTCATTTGTCACTTTTTAAGCTTTTCATGCATTTTTATGGAAAGCAAACATTGATGGTTTAATTGTCTTACCTCTATATATAGATGGTAACGGCTTCAATAATTTAATGTTCCTGACAGCATAAATTTTTTACAGCCGATATTTATATAAAAGTACATTGTATGCGAAACTACTCGTGGTGTGACCCGCATATCTAAATTTGATTTCCATATATATGCATTGGGTTCTGATCCTCATTAGTCAGTTTGCCGTCGAATTCTCATGATGATCATGGAAGTTCGAAACGTGTCAGTGCATGCTACTGGCGGTAGTTTTGTTAGGTTGTTCGACGTATGGTTAAAGTTATTTCATTCCAACATGCATATAAAACTATCAGCTAGGTAAATTCATAAAACCATTTTTTTGTTTTTATAGTTAAAAATAAAAAATGGATTTAATGTCTTAACAACATAAATAATGTAATCTTTTCAATTTTGCCTCAATCAGTTTAAAATTTGTGAATTTTGTTCGGATATGATGACGACCAATCTCAAAAATACATGGCCCATGTTTTTGTGAAACAATCAATTCCCCGTCGGAAAAAATGAATTTTCTTTTAAATCTATTAGTTTTCCTTGAAGAAACATTAACAAACATTGACTAATCAGCCAATGAACACATTTAATGACTTATAACGATCTGTTTATCTCTCTCTTCAACGAATTCAAAAGAACTTTCACAAGGCTAATTATTGATTCATAAGGCATTTCAAAGCGATCACAATGAAGTATTTGTGTTTTACAATTTTAAACTATGACAATTGGATTAAGTTTTATCGTCTTTATAATTCACCACGCAATCTCAGTCACATTTATCTGTGAAAGTTTTGACAACAAATTAATCACAACATGAAAGCTCTAATTGGCAAATTGGGTGTGCCATAAAGCAAATTAACGAGTTATGTTCATTCCTTTGGATGGCTATTTAAAGATATTACGAAATAAGTTAAAATGCCAAACCTTTTGATATTAGTCTTATCATTTTGTTCCGGTGTCCGTTTCAAGGTTCAAATAAACAAGGGAAATAAAACTTCGAGTGAAATTTTTTACGTATTTATTTTTAATACATTCATTTAGGTTACGTCAACCGACTATCACAAATTAAACAAATTTGCGTTTAAAGTGTTTTAAAGCTGCACTAAATCTGGAAATATTAATTTTTACATGCATAGTAACTATCTATGTAATTATTTTGCAATAAAGGAATTTTTAATTTAAGCTTTTAATTGATAAATTTCTAACAAAAGAATGTTGCTAGTATTCATAAGCATTTAAAATATACAAATTATAGTAAATAATTAATTAATCATACAATTTTAGCGCTCGGGAATATGCTCTGTCTTTATTTATTATTTAATAGTATTCTCCCACATTTAAAGATATAAAATTGATCACATAAAAATACCGTTTCTCTCTTATTTCTCATCAAGTAACTTCAAATGAAAAATATATATATATATTTATATATATATTCAAAAATTTAAACGTAGAGAATGTGTAAAATAAGGATACAATCAATCGCGTGCACCAAATCAAGTTTAAACTTAATCCATTAAATTTATTATCATGATTTTATCTGTTTGCAAAATCAAGCTGCAGTATTTCCGCCAAAATAGCCTTATATAAGGCTAACTCATTTCTGTTATTGCATTTAGTAATTACCTTGAAAACATACATGCGAGATTCTACTGGTATGTTGCGCAATTGCAGACGTGTATTCACCATTTGATTTGAAACGGAAGATTAAGTTGCAGTGTCCATTCATTCGAGTAATATACCGACTGGTCGATCGTCTTACGTAAGATGTTCGAGAATTTTCGCATGTATTCTAATAAATAATTTATCAGATCGACATCAACTTTTGTTTTAATTTAATTGTTGCTAATGGCACGTTTGTTACTTTAAATGGCATTCGAATTGTAGCTGCATTATATTAGCGTATTAATACCGCTTCAACTTGCTTCTGATGTGCAAGAAACAGTATCCTGCATAAATTAGTTATTCAGACAAATAACTTTCTATTCGGGTCCAAAATGCGTATATTTCTTTTAATTTTCCATTTTAATAACTGACTTAATCATTTGCCTAAGGTAACTATTAGATATTAGATAGTTTGTTGCTTTGAAATAATTGACATCTATTTAATCTAAACAAATTAATCTGTTAATTACTTCAAAACAGAGGCGAACTGTGGACAATTTATGCACAGAAAAATGAATCTCTTATATTGCAAATACTGTGCAGACCAGGATATTAAAGATACATTTTTATATCCAATTACCATTATTACCTTTATTTAGTAGTATATTCAAGAATAGAAGATAAACGCCTTTTTCATGTTCTGTGTCTTATTAAATCTTTGAAGTAGTGTTTGTGATTGCGACCTGTTTTTAAGAACAAGGGAATTATCATCAAAATACCTTATGTATTGTCCTTATTTACTCATGTCACTGTTTAATGATGTGTTCTCAATGTGGACACTAGGCGCTACCTATTGCGACAACATCATATAAAATTCAAACAAAAAGTAATACCTTTTGTGCATTGTAAAATTCGCTTGCATAGAGAATCACAAGAGATCGGAGCTGGTAATAAATTTTGGTTTACCGCTTGAACTTTATTAGCAAATATTTCATTAATTTTAATATTTTTAAGAAAGACGTCACCTAAAAGGACAACATAAACCTAATTTTAAAATTTGTTTCTTAAATTCTGTTAGCAAACTCAAAATAATTCGCAACAGACTAATTATCTTTTATAGATATTGCAATTTAACAACCATTGAGTGCGCGGGTAGTGGTAAAAATTCGTTAATTCAGGTTTGCTAGCTTGAGGTAAACAACAACCCAATTATAATATTCCAGTCGTTCAAAAACAGCACAACTACTGTTATTCGTACGCACTGACGCGTTTACAACTTCCATTATAATTATCACAGTATGACGGCAAACTCACGAGCGAGGATCAAACCGCAACGCATATATATGGAAAGCAGAATTAGATATGCGACTCTCACCTCTAGTAGTGCATAATTTCTAGTCAAGTACACTTAGTGCAAGATTACAACAGGTGACAGCCGTATATGTAATTTTGCTTTCCAAATATATGCATTTCGGGTTGATACTCGCTAGTCAATTTGCCGTCGTGCAATGATTCTCATCATAGGTCGAACCGCGTCAGTGCGTGCGACTGACGGTAGTTTTGTTATGTTGCTCGATGACCGGTTAAATACAACGAAAGTGTTGTTTACTTCAAGCACGAAAACTTAATTTAAACAATAATTATCTTTCAGTTTGCATTGTAGTTCAACACCTTCTTCATCTTTTGTGTATAGTTTGATTTTTACATTATAGGACAACGCATTTGCCTTCATCAGTACGCAGTATTCCCTCTGTATTTCTGCTGATACCTTTAAATTTATACAAAAGCCGTTTTGACAATTCATGCCGTTCTGTTCATTTGAACGATTCCAGATGTGAAGACTTATAAACTAAAGTAGATTTAAACAATTATTCATAATCAATGCTGTTACGTTCTGGGCGAGCTGTTTTTTTACATAGCAGCTAAAATGCAGCTATATATCAATATCGTTTTAACGTGGAGGATAAATTTCATAATTTCTGTCCATCAATATTACCAAAATACAGATTATTTATTAATTTCTAATTGTTTCAATATTCTGTTTTTGTATTTCTTTCTAACAGCTGGCACAAACATTAGAAATCGCGTTCTTGCAAAAAGTCACTTTATCAAATACAAATTATTCATGCCCGATTCTCGTCCGTAAAACTCCACCTTCTTTTGACTGTTCAATTCTTAAATACAGCAATCTTATTTAGTTTCTTCGAGTGGTCCGTAGTTTATATCTGCGCAATCAGCGCCACAAATATCCCGGGAACTGCAATTGCCTAATACAGTATTAATAATATTCGTTCTCTGCGTTCTATGTTTTAAAGTTACATTTTCAATTAGTTTTTTAAAAGGTCCATTTAGAATATCAGCTTAAATAAAATTTATAGCATTATAAAAGGAAATTTTATCAAGTACAAAACGGAGTTTAGGGGAACTTAATACCGAATTATATGGATTTATGTGTGCTTATTATGTAAAAAACCAAAGAATTACTTAATGATGGAAGAACTGAAGATAGGCGAAAATTATAGATTTTTCCACCGAATAAGACCAACATTGGTTTTGAGAAAGCATTTGAACTGTTATTTGAAAAAACAGCTGACATATAACCTACGAGCAGTGATTTTAAAGAATGGCTCAAAGCTAATTTAACTGATCAGACATTATATCGGAAAACGTTCAAATGAGCCGAACATTTTACTTTAACAAAGCAAAATTGAGATGCGCGTAAAGCTATGATCAGAACTGCAGACATCAAAATATTCAGCACCGATTAAGGAAAGGACATTGTTATAATGTCCAAAGCAGGCAATTTACCAAACATGAAGAACGTGTTGACTTAAAAAGAAAAATTCATGCGTCTGATAGTTACATCAGATAAAGTAGCCTAGGTTAAGCAGAAAGTAATAAATTAAATTAAAATCTTAACCAGTTATAGTTTAATTCAGCAGGTCGTTGCGCATAAATTTGAAACAGTTGGACAATTTATAATTAAAAACATTCGGACTACAATAAACAAAATAAAATCTGTCTAATAAGATCAGTATTATCAATGATTAAATCTCTGGTTCATACATTGTCTAAAAGGTTATTCCATATAATGTAACCCTTGTGCAAACTATTTTGTAATTTACTGATTGCTGATTTCATTAAGTTTGTTAACAGAATTCAAGATATAAATATTAAAAACCAGATTATGGGGTCTTTTTTGTGACATCTTTGTTTTTAAATATTCCCATTGAAGAAAACATTGACATTTTATTCACTGCGGTAGAACAA
>JAQBSW010005997.1:0-52268 GCA_029291075.1 Eudiplozoon nipponicum
AAATTAAAAAGTTTTGTTTGCACAAACAGCTAAATGATTACTCAATCGTGAAAGACATCTCACCACTACCATGCTTGAAAAGAGAGGATATGATGTGCATGAATATTTGTTAGCAAATTTATGCACATACAGGCTGATTATGAAGCGATTACATCTTACCTTGAAAATTATGCATCTTAATATTTTTAAAAAAATTGATAAACAAATTTTCATTTTTATTCTTTATCAATTTTGTTGGAAAGTTTAGCTTCTAGTGACTATAAAGAGCGCGGTTCTTAGGAGGACAGTCGGAACGGTTAGTAAAAATAACGACGCGTAAGAAAAGTCAGGTACTGCAGACTAAAAATGCGCAAAATCTTTCAACCGAATTATATTAAGTAGGCTGTCGCACAGAAAGTTGTCCTATATCAGTCAAGACATTGAGAATGCATAACTTATTGACATTAAACGCTAATTCTAGCCAGCTGTCAGACATAGGCAAGCGGATGAATATTTTAGCATTTATGTATGTGTGTGTGTGTGTGTGTGTTAACGCCATTTTGAAGCTTATGTATAAACAATACAGAAACTCAATAATTGATACGCAGATATCACCGCACATTTCTTGACCAAATATATAAATTAATTGGCGTAGTGGCGCCTTCTAATGGCGAGTAAGCGGTAAGCACGAGGCGCAAACGTATTTGCGAACAGACCGTCAGTTCGTGCTGACTGGTATTGGACATATTCGGACTAATTAGTAACTGGATTCGGGATATCTATATATATATATATATATATATATATATATATATATATATATATTACATGTATCAACAATATACTATATGATATGAATACGCTTATATCTAAAAACTTAGTAAAAATAACCGATTATAACAACAATCAAGTTTAACTAGCTGTGAAATTAGGGGTCACTGTGTTGAACAAATAATCTTAACCTGATAATTAGTTTATCGGTCATATTTAATCCACAGAAAGTCTAATGTAGTGCTGAATGAAAGTGATAAGCCGACTATCATTTATAGCGAAATCGGAAGAATTTCTTGACTCGAATTTAACCTCGATAATGATGCTTAAACCATAAAACTAGAAATAAATATGAGCTAAACCTAAAAGACATTAATAACACGTTGGAAAAGCAACAAATTCTAATACTATTTCTACGATAATACGACAAAAACATTGCGGACGTAGCTCATTAATATCTGATATGCGTATCTTAATTCCAATTTCTAACAACGCAAGCTTCACAAACCAGAAATAAATAAGATGGAAGAAATATGCTGCTTACGTTTTCGCCAAATTATCAACTACAAAACTGTCCTTAACCAGGACAACATACACGTAAACAGCACATAGCTTTCATATATAAATTTAAAAATATATCCCTAAAAAGGCAGGTAGTGATTAATTTATTCACTGGGAAACCCATGGCTAACATTACCGATAAGATATAATTTTCTACAAGTAGAACCACCAAATATATTGGCCTATTTTCCCCAATCAACGTGTCATAAATTCTATATATTTTAAATTAATAAAAACTAAACAAATTAACATCTTCCAATGGGCTAATTTCGGTCGTATTTGGCAGTCAAAATATTTTCAAGAATTAAACGAACATTGGTTGCACGGGTGGTGATAACAGTTATTATAATCAAGGTTGCGGTCTTGATATAAACACCTGACCCATTAATTACTTACATATGTCAGTATAAACTAAGAATTGTATAGTGTAGAAAAGGCAATTCATCCAGTAGACCGGTTTCGTCCTTATTGGGAACTCATCATGCACTGGCCAGAATTTGCCATATGAGCTCAACCTAAAGGAAAAATAGACTAACCAAGCTACATTAGTTAGTATATAACTGAAAATTGTGTGCAGTGTAGTGTGCGGAAAGATGGTTCAGTGGTTAGAGACAGATTCCGAAGCAGACGTGCCCAGGTTCGAGTCCTGTCCGCGGCAAATTCTGGCCAGTACGTGATGAGTTCCCAATAAGGACGAAACTGGTCTACTGGATGAATTGCCTTTTCTACACCATACAATTCTTAGTTGATACTGACATATGTTAGTAATTAATGGGTCAGGTGTTTATATCAAGATCGCAATCTTATAATAATTTTCAATAATTGCCGTAATAGTGGATTGAACCACGGTAACAGGTGTTCAGAAACAGTTGTAATTCTTAATTTTTAGTGAACTATAGCATACATTGAAATCCGTCGTGTTGATACCATGTACCGACTCGGCAACCATAATGATAGTACCTTGTATCTTTTTTGGTATTATAATGTTGATATCGGGTACTGACACAATAGCCAGGTTTACAAATTCGTCTAGTACATTGTACCGTCCTACATTACAACATTCATCACCTAAATTTATAGTGGGCAAAGAACGTAATACTGGCTCCTACTGATGAGTCGCCAGTAAGCATGAAACGAATGTGCACGAGATTATACTTTTAGGTTGGTTTATCCTTCTGGTGCTAATTGGACCAATTTTTTACTAGGTGCGCAACACCTAATACATAATTGCAAATGCAATATTGTTTTTATGAAGCTCTTTAAAATATATCAATGGACCTGCTGTTTGGTACACAGTGCTTCATACTTGTTTTTATCTACATATCTTCTATATAGCGAAAATTTTTCATTAATATTTTGTAGTCCGTATTTTGTACATGATAAATGTACTCATGAATTACAAGTTGGGCTATACAATTTATCATGGCAACACTATTAAACCAACGGAAGTACTAACCATTAAATAAAAATTAAACGTTTACTGTGCAGGACAATATAAGTTCCTTTATATCCTCCACACAAATCGGGCAATCCCGATATTCATTTTGTACTAAGGCGCCTTATATATATGCATGATTGACTCGTCTTCGTATCTTAGGAAAAGAAAAATTAGATTTTATTTCACAGATCGGTCACTAAATCTTTTCCAGTAAATCCAAAGAATGCTTAAATGTTGTTGTACTTTGCGCAGAGCTTTTTTACTTTATTTCCCCTGCATTTTTCTTGTTTGTGACAATTGATAGCACTCGTAGGTCGTCAAAATCTTGTATCCTTTACTTTTCCAGGTGCACAGTTGGTGCTTGGCATTGATTGATGGGTTCTCACTTGTCTCTTTACTATGATGCCGCCCATGAGATGCAAAATGAAGTCTCGAAATTTCGGATAATCTGGTTCTAACGTCATTTACAGACAAGCAGCTCATGAGTAGCATCATGATGAAGGGACAAGTGAGAATCCATCAATCACTGCCAAACACAAAATGTGCATCTGGAAATGTAAAGGATTCAAGATTTTACCAACAAACAAGAGTTATAAATTGTCCCGCACAAGCAAAATGCGGAATAACCAAATCCTCAGAATGTCCTACATTCTAAGTTGATGCGAGATTGGCTCTCCAGCACGAGGATCCTCTCCAATACCTTGAATCATAAAACATGCCATGCATCAATATTCCAGTCTACCTAGCTGCTTTTAGGCCTGGCCCGCTCCGTAGGTGTGAACCCTGACCTGGGCTTTTGGAAGACATTAAAACTTTTACCAATCGATGTAGCGCTTCGCGAATGACATAAAAACTGTACATCTCTCAGTTATCTTTCCCAGCATCGCTTATTACGGTATGCAGACGTACTCCGGAAACCTTTTGAGGAAACTGTCAAGACAATTCTTCCTCTAGAACACAACAAAATTTATCGGTTTCGCTAACGTGGCAATCATTAACAAATTAGAATTTCAAATTAATGGGACTTCGTAGTATGCACGGGAGCGGATGATGGATTAAAACACGTTCATAATCTAATTTAATTAAGATTGCGAGCTGGATATATTGTATAATGTAGAAAAGGAAATACATCCAGTAGGCCAGTTTCGTGCTTATAGGGAGTTCATCACGTTCTGTCCAGAATTTGCCACAAACAGGGCTCGAATCTGAGCATGTCAGCTTCGGAATATGGTACTCTAACCATAGAGTAATTCTGTCGCAATAAAAAGCAATTCATTCAGTAGACTGGTTTCGTCCTTATTGGCAACTCATCATATTCTGGCACACTATCTGTTCGTCATTTGCCACTTACCGTGTCGCCTAGAGGCGGTGTTTGAAATGCTCCGACAAGCCAGCTAATCAATCCGCGGGAGCTATTCGCAGTTAAGTAAAACTATGTAGAAAGTGTAAAGCAAATCTGACGATCCTTGATAAGAATACCCAAATGGCTGTGAATTAATTTCATTGCTTTGTTTTGTGAAATGCCACGAACCGCAGAAAATAGCAGCACAGTCTTTACACCAACATCTTACAAAAAATGTTCCATAGCTTTAGCTGTCAATTGACTATAATCAGAAAAATATTCACACGAACAAAAAAGTGCTAGCTCACGCTACGAAGAGCATTCTATTTAACAACATAAAATTAGGCTTAGTAGCATTTTGAAAAAGGAATATTCTGCGTTTTAACCTAGTTCGAAACTGGAGCCAGAAGACCGAATAAAGCGGCAATTTTACTTACCAGCTTCCTGATCATTAATCACCTCATCCTGTGGCGGCGGCGTCCCCGAAGCTACAGCCTCCAGCAGTGCATATCCACTCTCTTTTTGTCCAGAATCACATAACTTCGGAGAGGCGCACGTGAAATTTGGCCCAACAACGCCTTTCTCACAGCTATGGTCACTAGCAGCCATTAATCCGCGTCGTTTTCTGCCACTGAGTAGCGCGAAACTGTCCTTCTTGTGGCTGCAACAAACGGTTCCAGTGCTAGTGCTAATGCCACTACTACCACCACCAACTCCATTTCCGACACCGCTTGTATTACTCGCCGAAACATATGCAGCAACGGGGTAGTTGTCAGCTGCGGACATATCTGCTCCTTCCTCCTCGTCAGGTGGAGAAATATCCGGGCCCGACGATGAACAACTCGTTGTAAGAAACCCTGAACGCAACAGACCAGAGGTCACTCCACTAGTTGTACTACCTCTTTCAGTATAACGACGTCTACAGCTATTGCGAGCACTACTACTCGCACCAACTACTGAGTTCGTAGCCAAAGTTCGTTCATTTTTGGCACCACTTATTGAAGATTGATCCCGAGGTGTGGATTCCAATTTCGTGGCTTTAATTTGCACGCCACTTGGCGTAAGTGTGCCTGCAGATGACCCAGAAAAGTTGCTCGCATTCTCCAAAGGTACACTTCCCCGTACTGCATTTGGCTGATGTTGAGTGAGAGATTGTCTAGACGATGTATGAAGCTGATGATGGCTGTGATGGTGATGATGTTGCATTAAATAATTGTGTCCGCCGAATTGATTCGATTTATGCGATGACATTGATTCGGCTGAAGCAGCAACAGCAGCCTCGAGAGAAGACTTTTTCATATACGCTACCTGCATTACTCCATATAAACGCATATTTCCCATCGCCGTTATAACACCAGGAAAGCCAACTATTCGTGAGGCCTGTATGTAGAAATGAAGGCACAATGTGCAACATAAATAGTAGCCATACGAATTCAATAAAAATGACGAAAATGCAAATTGCACCACCGTTGAAAATATACTCGTAAACAATCATTAATAATGCGGGTGTTGGTAACAAAATCTTTAAATCAAGTTTGCGAGCTGAAAGTAAATACCAACCCTATTGTATTCAACCAGTCGTCAAACAACATAGCAAAACTCCTGTACTGACGCGTTTCGAACTTCCATGATCATCGAATAAAGATAGGTTTTGCGAACCTGGATTAATTGAAATTACCTGATCTGCGTTTTGACCAACACAGCTTTCATTGTTCCAGTAGTTTTCTTTTTCCGATATATTTCGGAAGCAAGCTTGCTTCATTAGTTTCATTTATCATACTTGTGAGGCAAATTCTGACTAATGAAGGCTATCGATAAGTTAAGCCGAAATATATCGGAAAAAGAAAACTACTGGAACAATGAAAGCTGCGTTAGTCAAAACGCAGATCAGATAATTCCATTATGATCATCACTGTACGTCGGCAAAACTGACTATTGAGGAACAAGCAGCAATGAATATCTTTAGAAAGCGAAATTAGATATGTGGCTCTCACCTCTTGTAGTGTCGCATACATTCTATACTCGTTAATTACTCACGAAAATTCTTGTAGGAGGTTAGACCTTTATTAAAGTGGCAATCTTCTTTTGGAAGTGAAAATACAATAGTACACTTGCTGACATAAAGCGACCTCTCAATCCTTTTAAAAAGAAAAATGAACAACACACACAGAAAGAAAAAAAAATGTTTTCAAAAAATTAATCTTTCTGTATTTCAAAAAGACAATCTTTAGAATTCGCAATGAGAAAAGCCACTTGTTTATATTAATACTAACAGTAAAAATAATGAAATGAAGTGGAGTTCTGGATTAAGAGATACAAATTTAGTTTTAAATAAATAAAATTGTTCGGGACTGGATGTAGCACATATTATGTTCACCAATGTTAGTTTGATCGTTTATGCGGATTCCCTCTGAGTTTACTATGATTGTTTCACTCAGCCTTGACTTAATTAATCCTAACTCCACAGTTAAGTTTTTCATCCGTGTTAACAATATCTTGACTAGCCTTTCCAAACTATGACAAGAAGCCATCTTGCTAGACGCACACGCTTAATTTTTAATCAATTATCTACACGAGTTTTCTCGTATTTATGACTATTTCCTATTCACTCAGAAGGGTTGACTGCTGCTTTTGTTATTCTCCTGACGTTGTTTCATTTACTTCGAGCAGTTCAACGTGTAATTTCTTTTTCATTCACGTCAGCCATAAGTGGAACCACTCGAGCGTCAACGGCCTAATAGGTGGATACTGCAACAACAAAAAATTACCAGATTCATTTATGTAAAACACGAATCATGTAACAGTGCTAGATTTTATCAATGAAAAATATGAACTTACATACATAACTTTTGATAGTCAACAAGCATAAGATAAACGGAGATCAGTGTCAGGAATGGTGCACTCCACTGGATGACTCAGAACAGGAAGAAATAAATGTTGCGACCGAAAGCAAAATTTTCGCTCCTTTTATAAAGCGTTGGCATCATCAGTCAACATCTGTATAGTATTACCTGAGGCGAATGCACGCCAAGGAATGTGGAGCAATGGGGCAATGGAATTTCCTATCTTTATTGTCTTTAACGATATTCAATTTGTATCCTAGAATGCTACAAATGTAAAGCATTGGCTGGTTTTCTTATTATTCGATTGTTGCAAAGACAAATAAACAGCAATCTGTCTTCCGCACGGCTGGATCCAGAAGAGCCGGTGCCAATAAGGAAATTGCACATTTCTTTTCACTAGACACAGTTTATGCTAAAGACCAACAGTTTCTCATCAAATTAAATTTCCCTTGTTTAGGGAATGTATACTGCGGTTACTGAAATCACAAAATAGTATCCGCACATGGTTCAGTGCATTCGTCTGTTACTTTAGTAGCTTGTCGAGCAAGGGGTATAAGCGGATATATTTTTAAAGTGCGACTACTAAGGCAATTATCGTCTCATCATAAACACCAAAGACAGAAATACTGCGCCATTTAATAGCTCACGCTTCATTGCCGCATAAACATGAGAGAAATAAATAAACAACTAAATAATAATAATAATAGCAACAATAATGACAAAACTAGTAGTTTAGAAAAAACAGACACATGAGGAGAATAATTTATGAAGCGTAGATCTTGCCTAGCTTTATAAATCCACCTAAGGGACACAAAGAAACGAGGCCACCTATTTATCTATACAATACTATTTGGGCCAAATGAGCTTCAAGGCATAGCGGCATCAGCAAAACAGCATTGTTTTTATACTACAGTTAAATACTGTTTGTTGCGAAGGGCTAATATATATGCAAGTATGTATTAGGTGTTGCGAACCGAGTAACAAATTAGTTCAGTTGTGACCAGAAGGATAAACTAAAGACAGCATGAACGGAAAGTATAATCTCATGTGCACATTCGTTTCGTGCTTACGGGCGACTCATCAGTCGGAGCCGGTATTACGCCATTTACCAACATTTCTCAATCAAAAATATAGTGGGTAAAGGGCGTAATACCGTCCCGAACTGATGAGGCGCCAGTAAGCACGAAACGAATGTGCATGAGATTATACTTTCCGTTCATGCTGTCTTTGGTTTATACTTCTGGTCAGAACTGAACTAATTTGTTACTAGGTGCGCCATATCTAATATACAATTGCGTATATATTAATTCTCCATCACAGTATCTGACGAGTAGTCTGTAGATATTTACACAGAACATTCGCACGCAACCCCACTAAATATTAGTAAAACGATGAACGGAGACTAGGAATACTCATTAACAAACTCTTAATCAGTTAAAGAAGTTTGCCATTGCCATTGCACAAATAAATCTTACAAAGTGCATTAAAATAATTACCTCTAATATCAATTGGGCGCTCCGAGGAATCTCTTTCATTAGCTCAAGAGCTTTACACCACAAAGGAAGCGAATCTAGACCAGCTTTTTCAGTAGCACGCACTAACTCAACCATAGGAAGGCGGTAACGCATTAAACGCTGAATTGGCTGCATAATATGTGAGAGAACATCTTCTTTGTCGCGAAAGTACAAGCGCAATTCCTCAAAGTAATCCTTGTACCAACTAACAAGAAGGCTGGCTTTGCGATGATTCTCACAGTATTTGACGTAGATACTGCGCATACGCGCGTGTGCACCAATAAAAACGTTGGCCACTTCATCTGCAGTCTCAGAGTCGGCTGCTTGTTGGAGTCGGCTCAAGAAAGCAGTGTGCCATTCCACTAGTTGCGCCCAGTTACCCCAAATAACACGCCACCGGGATCGTAGAGATTCAGGAGGTACAGGCAGAACAGCAGAATGACTGGTCGCGTTTTCTAGTGGTGATTGTAATGAAGTTTTATTTACGTTGCTACCACCATCAAATTGCTGTTTTGGGAATGTCTTTTCCTCATCAACCAATTGGGGTACTTTCATGTAAGTTTCCTGGACACGTTTCAAACGGCGAACATAGCTGTTCTCTGATTCAATAATTTCATATAGCGGTAGTTTTCTATACATCAACAGTTTAGACCGTTCACTGTCCTCATCGCCATCATTGACAGACGCCTCACTTTTATTCTCGCATTTATTATCAACATTCTGAACCTCTTCATGATATACTTCATCAGGTAAAAGTAGCAGTTCAACAAGACTCGATTTACTTTGCTCGTGTTTGGTTTTGGTGTCTACAGAGGTGTCACATGCAATTAACGCATTTTCGCTACCACCTTCTTCGATATTATCCAGTGGATTTGCAGATTTTGGCTCCGGTAGAATGGAGATTGCTTTTGTCTGGCTAGAATTTATATATCCACTTTCATCGTTTCTCAACGGAAAGTGTTTAGTATTTTTGAATTTAACTTCAGTGGCAGGTGGAGAATAATTTTTATCTTTAGAATTATCGGACGAGTTCTGAATATTTACATTCCGACCTTGTGTTTCTTCGTCATTATCATTCTCTTCTTCTTCATCCGCATTCTGAACGCCACCTACAGAAACGTATTCCTGATCCGAATAACTTGTATTTGATTTGCTACTTGTATTTATGACAACCGTTTGGATGAATTCTTTACCTAACATTCCTGCATAAAAACAAAACACCATGTTTTCAAAAAATATTGACGAAATGTAAACGCAAAACAAAATTAAAATGCAGATAATCTAAACAAGTTAACCAAATAAGCTACTAAATCACGATGCACAGGTATTACACTTATTATAATTTACAGAACGTTTCAAAGCATTTCCTAGCAAATATCTAACTATTCAGTTTTTACTTAGGAAGCAATTTCAGTTATTACATCCTTTAATTCTAACAGACAAGAGACTGACTATCGATTATTAGTCGATAAGGTAAGATTCACCATTAAATAGGAAAGCAGGCGAAGAATAAATATGTAACAGGGACCAGCCAGCACTTAACTTACTTATTAATAACAGACAAACTAATCTTAGTAAACCCGATAAGTTAATTATAGACAATACAAGGATTTCCCATTGATATTTAATTTTCGTAGCCATCAACTCGCACAGTTGCACAGTCATTATGTGTGTAGCTCGCGTATAATACGCATCTGCATGTCGACAAGCGCATGAGTTAAATACTGTTTGTTGCGGAGAACTAATATATAATGCAAGTATGTATTAGGTGTTGCGAACCTAGTAACAAATTAGTTCAGTTGTGACCAGAAGGATAAACCAAAGGCAGCATGAACGGAAAGTATAATCTCATGCACATTCGTTTCGTGCTTACTGGCGACTCATCAGTAGGAGCCGGTATTACGCCCTTTAACCACTATATGTTTGGTAGAAGAATGTGGAATAATAGGACGGTACAATCTCCTAGACGAATGTGTAAACCTGTAATAGTGAAGCTAACATCATCTAAAGTCAACGACAATACGACTTCAACGCTAACTCACACTATATAATATATATACCGAGTCTGTAAAGGATACTAACACTATGGCTATTGTGTTAGTAACTGATACCTTTTTTAAATCGATGAGTACCGGATACTAACACTATGGTTTCCGAGTCGGTACATGATACCAACCTGATGGATATAAATTTATGCTAAAGTTCACCCAAATTGAGAATTACAACAATTTCCGAACACCTGTTACTTCAGTTAAACCATACACTCTGGCCTTCATCGATATCAGTTATCACATTTCGCGGTACGCATGACATCATTCAATTCAATATATTACAGTTAAATACTGTTTGTTGCGAAGAGCTAATATATATGCAAGTATGTATTATGTTTTGCGAACCTAGTAACAAATTAGTTCAGTTGTGACCAGAAGGATAAACCAAAGGCAGCATGAACGGAAAGTATAATCTCATGCACATTCGTTTCGTGCTTACTGGCGACTCATCAGTAGGAGCCGGTATTACGCCGTCCTATTATTCCACATTCTTCTACCAAATATATAGTGGTTAAAGGGCACATGAGTGTTTCTTTGAAGAGAATAGCTATCAATATGTGTCAAATAAATTAATAAATAGCAACTGAATGATCACATTCTAGGCAAATTTGCGAGCATCAATTAAGCACTTATATATTTTCATAAAAACATGTCAAACACCGTGTTAATCGTATTGTCAATAACACGTACCGACGCGCTTTAACCTTATGTCATCATCGTAAAAGTTTTATGGAAAACTGACCGCTGAAGATTCAAAACGAAATAAATTCAACACACCTCAAAAAGCTTAAATGCTGGTCTCGTGCTTAGTAGTCTCAATTACAAGTTAGGTGTATTCGTGGTAAGACGTTCCCCAAAATCTCTGGTCTACACAGTCATTGTTCAACAATCGCATGATTGTAAAACCAAAATAAATGTAGCGAAACGGGCAAACTTGTTTTATTCGTGAATGCACATACTTTTTGCACAGTAATTTTCGTCAATTAAATGTATGTGATATTGTGGTTTGAGAATCGCATCTCAGCATTTCAGAGCATAGTATATATATATATATATATATATATATATATATATATATATATATATATATATATATATATATATATAAAATTCAGTTGAAGGAAGAGCATACTCACTGAATAGATAAAAGTAAACTTATTTGTAAATATTTTCGGTTAGATTGATAAATATATTTAAAATAAGCTTATTTGAATATAAATTGAAATCATATGATGTATATGGTTTTCTAGAAGAATGAGTGAAAGTTTGATGAAGTTGTAGTTTATTTTTATGTCGAATGTGTGGATGGTTTGGGTTTTACAATTTCGAGTAACTAAATGTCAGTTTATGTCACACTGTCCTCTAGTTTTATGATATCTGGCCACTCGCTCTGTGTCAGCTAGTTGCCTCTCTTTACTTAGCATAGTTTCACTTGATTGATTTAACAAAGTAGTTATGGACATACAAATATATGACGAACACTAATTTGGAAAAACGTCCGTCAGAATATAAGTTAACTTGCATTTGCTCTAATAGCTTGTTTCTAAGGCTTGCGATGTTTTGTGGACCGAGGAAAGATATCAAAAAATTAATACGAAATATTTCCGTCAAAGAAATTGACCGTAAGAAATCCTGTGTAAATTAAAACACAGACCAAATAATAAGCATACCGTCTGATTGAGAAAAGTGTACACATTTGGTTCTCGTGCTGATGTTTTTCGCTGGTTTGTTTATTTTCGTTCTTCGTTGTCCGAGTGTGTGTTGTGATAATTGTACAGTTTATTTTTCTAATATATACCATACAACGTCAACAAATTTTCATTCATTCATTTAGAAAACCACGTATATTCAACGTGGAATTTAAGTTTTAATACAGTTAAGCCATTGCGAATATTTTTATTATGCTTCTGTCCAAATAATTACAAATAAACTTACTTTCATCTATTCAATGTATTTTTTCTTCCTACTGAATAAGTAAAAAGTTCTAATCCAGGAAAATAATGAATTATTTACCAAAAAGGATAAATATATTTTTGACTTGGTTAGTCAATTTTCCATACTGCACAGATGATAACCGGGGATAGTCGAAAACCAAAAGTACGTGTAACTAACGATAATTTTCATATGCTCAATAAATGGAGAATTGGAGTTTATTTCAAGATTACACACTCGATTTAAATAATTTTATCCTACACAAGCAGAAAGAATACTTGATGAATTAATTAATCCGTTTAAGAAGCAATATTTTAAATTAAACATAATGAATTTAACTTTACCTGCATAAAATAAATACAAGTATTATTTTTAAACTAATCACATAACTTAGCATAATTATTCTAAGTCATGCATAATGACAGGTTTCGAAAATACAAATTTAGCTCTCATTCCCAGTAATCGCGCATATATTGTACCTGACTATAATGCCAGTTTTAATCATTCAAATAGTTGTTAAAGGAAATTAATTAGTGCCTGTACAAAATCCTAAAACATTATATATGATAATTTAATTTAATAATCTATATAAATGTAGCGACAACTGCAAAATGATTACGTTCACGGTAGCATAAAAATTTTGTAACCGACATTCCGATCAAATACTATTTACAAAAATTCTTCAAATTAAGTCTGCCAGCTTCAAGTAAACACCAATCCCATTGTATTTAACCAGTCGTCGAACAACAGAACAAAACTAACGAAAGTCACACGTACTGACGCGTTCCGATCTTCCATGATCATCATCAGAGTACGACGGCAAACTGACCAGTGAGTATTAAACCGCAGTCATTGATTGTTTAATTATATCACCTATTTACAATAGTTGGTTGCGGAGAGCTAATATATACGCAATTGTGTATTAGGTGTTGCACACCTAGTAACAAATTATACGCACTCAAAGATACAATTTATGTTAGATGCATCATCACAAACAGCAACAGAACAGTCTTTGATGTTTGATGCTTCACTGAAATATAACCACGAGAAAAAGAAAAGAATCAACAGAATGTATAAAAATTATTCTTAAAAATGATAATGTAAAACAAAAAGGATTAAAAAAAGGGTTATTTATTAAGAAGAGGATATAGTTCAAACAGAGATATTTACCAAGGTAAAACACACAACATCATCACGATGAATCTAGCTTTAAAGTACTGCGATATTCGCAATTTAGCTTCATTACTTTCTTCACATAATCGCTTCATAAACACGAATGACGTAACGATGATTGCTTGTCTACTTACGGTGGCCTGGGAAGAACTTCGGCTGTCGTATAATAAAATATCATCTTCATAGCGAAAGCCAAGAAGAACTACGATGCATGTCCTCTCAAGGTGTGGAAGGATATAGTTCGTGAAATCTACTACAAAATTAAGCACACATGGGGATAGTGAACATCCAGGACGGACATCTTTGCTAGTAGTAAAGTTGTACGATAACCCATTGCGCACTTCCAACGCGATCAAATTACTTTGCAAATAGCATTTGTAATATTTAAAAATTCAGTTAGCATACAACACTTCGACAGAATATGAAAATGAACACTGTGCTCTATTGAGTCAAACGCACTCTTAAAGACTAGAAAGATGGTTATTGTGATACAGCGATGTACATGTCACAGTACAGTCATGGTTAAAATATTATCTATAAAATATCGTCCCCGCCGGAATCTGGTTTCTTATTTAGTACGTGAATTATGCGAAGCGTTAAGACGGTGTAATATAATTAAATAAAATAACCTAAATACGACTGGAGGCAAACTGAGGCCACGATGGTTATTGCACAAATTACGATAGTCCTTTCGAAGATCGAAACGGTGATCAACTGACTCGAACAACGGGCACGGCTTCCTCATTTCATAGTCTACATACAACAAATTATGTTGTCAACATCCTAAAATAAAGTATTAAGTAGTTCAACGGGACCTATAGGTTTGCTGTGTTTAAAAGATAGTATGGAATTTCGTATGACCGCGAAATGTGATAACTGATATCGATGAAGGCCAGAGTGTATGGTTTAACTGAAGTAACAGGTGTTCGGAAATTGTTGTAATTCTCAATTTGGGTGAACTTTAGCATAAATTTATATCCATCAGGTTGGTATCATGTACCGACTCGGAAACCATAGTGTTAGTATCCGGTACTCATCGATTTCAAAAAGGTATCAGTTACTAACACAATAGCCATAGTGTTAGTATCCTTTACAGACTCGGTATATATATTATATAGTGTGAGTTAGCATTGAAGTCGCATTGTCGTTGACTTTAGATTATGTTAGCTTCACTATTACAGGTTTTCACATTCGTCTAGGAGATTGTACCGTCCTATTATTCCACATTCTTCTACCAAATATATAGTGGTTAAAGGGCGTAATACCGGCTCCTACTGATGAGTCGCCAGTAAGCACGAAACGAATGTGCATGAGATTATACTTTCCGTTCATGCTTCCTTTGGTTTATCCTTCTGGTCAAAACTGACCTAATTTGTTACTAGGTTCGCAAAACCTAATACATACTTGCATGTATATTAGTTCTTCGCAACAAACAGTATTTAACTATCCAAATGTGATGTTTGGTCGTGATGATCGTTCCACACTGGTGGTACCGTCGTAACTTCAGGTGTTGGGACCTATGTAGGTTTCCAACACAATTGACTTTTGAAATAGTCAAGACGAAACATTTTAGCTTCTATGAGATATTGTTACTATCTGTTTTGTTTTGCTAACTTTTAATTTTCCCTGACCCGCTGCACGAATAACCCAGAACAAACATCAGATGCTACCTGATGTGAAAGCTTCTTTCCTTCCTTTCGTTGTTCTATTCCCAGAGGATTCAATATCAACCATCAGACTTTGCTTTAAATACTGTTTGTTGCGGAGAACCAATATATATGCAAGTATGTATTAGGTGCTGCGAACCTAGTAACAAATTAGTTCAGTTGTGACCGGAAGGATAAACCAAAGACAGCATGACTGTTCAGACTTGGCTTTAGTCGGCGTTTGATGGTGCGACAAGTATTACAATTCAAGTTATGAAGAATTTGTCGCTTTCGTTGGGAATTCTCCACAGTTCTATCAGATACACAACTACACTCTATGAAGACCAATAATGCTATATACAATAGCAACTGCATTTTGCATAGGACATCTTATCTTTGTTCACAGTAAATTAGAATTTTCACTAACGAGATTCATTATTGATTTTTCAAATGTTCAAATTTTGTAAGAAAAAATAAACTCCTTTACTTTCACTTATTTATGAAACATTACAGATCAATTTTGTCGAAAATTTCTAGACGTATTATCCTTACTGTTAAACATTAATTGACTGCGCGGGTGGTGGTAACAAATTCGTTAAATCAAGTTTGCGAGCTTGAAGTAAACACCAATCCCATTTTATTTAACCAGTCTTCGAACAACATAGCAAAACTACCGCCAGTCACACGCACTGGCGCATTTCGACCTCCATGATCATCATCAGAGTACGATAACAAAAGGACTAGCGAGAATCAAACCGCATTGCATATAAATGGAAAGCAAAATTAGATATGCGGCTCTCACCTCTAATAGTCTTGCATACATTGTACTTGACTGGAAATGTCGGCTGCCCAATTTCTATGCAGTCACGAACATTAACTGTTTGCAGATTTCGCCACACACATATATAGACAATGCAATTAAACATTTACTGATTACGCGGGTGGTGGTAACAAATTCTTTGTTCGAAGACTGTTTAAATAAAATGGGATTGGCGTTTAATTCAAGCACGCAAACTTGATTTACATAATTTGTTACCATGACTCGCGCAATCAATTATATATATATATATATATATATATATATATATATATATATATATATATGTGTGTGTGTGTGTGTGGTGTATCGAAAGCTACAAACAGCTAATGTTCGTGATTGCATAGAAATTGTGCAGTCGACATTTCCAGTCACGTACAATGTATGCAAGGCTACTAGAGGTGAGAGCCGCATATCTAATAATGCTTTCCATATATATGCAACGCAGATCAATCATCACTAGTCAGTTTGCCGTCGTACTCTGATGATGATCATAGAAAGTCGAAACGCGTCAGTGCGTGCGATTGGCGGTAGTTTTGCTATGTTGTTTGAAGAGTGGTTCATCATCATCATCATGTCCAGCCATACAAAGTCAAAAGTGACTAATCTTTCACTGACATATAACCATAAGTAGTGAAGAAATGTATATAAGTGAGTTTAGACAAATTATTAGTGAGATTTACGAGAGGGGGCAGAGAGAGAAGAAATACCTTGCTATTATGAATAAATTCATCAGGGTAGCTCACAGAAATGAGGCAAACTAAATCTCACCATATCATCATTATGGCCAAGTTAGCATTCGGGCAAGGCGACATCAGCAATACAGCTTCCTTGCGGATTTCACTGTGTCACGTCACAAACAAACCAAATCTCGCAGCTAACTTTGCCCTACTAAGAAAAGAAAGTTACGAAGATGATTCTACTAGACATCTGCAACAAGATCGCCACTGAACTCGATTCGATGCCATATCACTAAGGGTTTTTAATAAAGAACTATGATGCGCACGAGGACCCCATCCTGGCAGACGAGTGGGTCCTATACTACCCAATTTGGATATAAGTCACTTCAAATGTTCCTGCCTTGTCAAAATCTGCCCACCTTGTTTCTCACGCCAATTTGGTGCTGGATGAAAGAACAGAGCTCTACTGGGCAAGCGAAATGAGGGATGTTTGGGAGAGTGTTGTTCATAATAGCATCGATTACAAAATTAAACAAAAATGGGGAAAGTGGACAACCTTCACGAACACCACTGCTGGTTGTAAAGTTATGCGTTAATTCGTTGTAGACCTTAACGCGACCAGAAGTATTTGTGTAGAGTGCTCGTATAATATTAACAAATTTTGTGGGCACACCGCTTTTCGACAAAATATGGAATAAAACATTGCGATCCACCAAGTCAAATTCACCCTTGAAGTCTAGAAAGACGGCTATTATGGGACGGCGATATAAATGTCTCTGCTCGAGAACTTGCCTTAACGTAAAAACATTATCTATACAACCTCGCCCTGCGCGGAATTCGGCTTGTTCTTTTTTTGTATGTGATACACGTGAAGCGCTAAGACGACGTCGGATAATCGAAGCAAATAACATAGATACGACCGGAGTCAAACTTATACGATGGTGTTTATAGCACGAATTACGATTGCCAATTTTGAAGATGAGAATGATTGTAGACTCATTCTAGTCAAGTGGTCGGTTCTTTAAATCAGGTTTCCTTATTCTATATAGTATGAAAAAGTTTGGTCAATGCTCCTGAAATTATATCGCCATCATCCTTCAACAATCCCGGTAGCAAATCATCGGGGCCTGCGGCTTTGTGGCGTTTAATGGATAGGATTGCATCGCGTACTTCTAACTCGGATGATTGTTCTGGACTATCATTCGACACTATTGATGCAGACATGCTTTCGGGAATCGGAACTGACGCGGGTGTTCAGCCCACCTGTCAAGACGACTTATTTTATCGGTTATTAAATCGTTGTTACTATCATTTATAGTTTCACTAGCTTTTAATATTCTCGGACATGTTGCGCGAATAACTTGGAGCAAACAGAAACTATTAACTTATGCGAACGCATTTTCATCTCTTCGGTCTTTCTAGTTCTAAAGAATTCGAGATCGACTTTTAGACTGCGCTTAAGTTGGCGTCTTACATTTTGACGAGTATTATTATGAGCCGAGCATAGTGGAATTTTGTGTCTTTTGTGGAGTATCTCCATATATTTTACATAACCAATGATTATTTCTACGGGGGCCTGCAATGCCACATACAGTAGTATTTGAATTGTGCATAGTGGAACTTATCTTGGACTAAATTATATTCGGATTTTCGCCATCCAGACCAGTTAGATTAGCCTTTAGAATATTTACATAATTTTGTCGGAAGGACGATTGATCGAGTTTGCCTACATCAATTTGTGATTTATTCTTAATTATTTTCCCGAAAAATATTAGTGCAAATCTACAACGGATAAGTGCATGGTACGAGTCGACATAAGTGTTCCAAAAAGAACGACAATCCTGGATGCAACCACGCCATCTACAACTAATTGCTACATAATTTATTTGAGTCCACCGCTGTCCGAGTGCTGGAGGACGCCATGTAGCACAACGTCTAATACTACGTCTGAAGATTGTACTGCTTAAATATAGTCTATGTTAAGCGCAGCTGTCTTAAAGCCGTTCACCATTTTCGTTGTGCGTCGAGCATAAAGTGTATCTTCCACCTAAATGAAATTCTGTGTTACTTAAGCGCACAACTTGAGCATTCATGTCACCCATAACCAGGACTATATCTGAAATTCGTGCTTTACTTAGTAAGGAGCTTAATTCTGAGTAAAAAGCGTCCTTACTTTCTTCTGTGTTGCAATTGGTAGGAGCATATGCAGGTACAACGAAGAGGCATCGATGATAACGGTTTTTTGCTTTGATTTTAGTAGATGTATTTAAACGTGCCGCACACAGTCGACTATTTAAATGGATCCATTCAATTAAGCAAGCTTCAGCTCGCGCGCTAAGGGTAATACCAACGCCCCATTTACCGGCTTGGGAGAACTCTGTGGAACCAGAAGTTCGAAGCCAATAACTCGTAAATAGGGATGGTGCAACCAGTTATATTATGCACGTAGGATCCTTTATTCTGTTTTCAGATACGCAGCATATGTCGATTTCTAATTTATCCAACGTACGAGCAAGAGATTCTTGCTGTCCAAGTTGTTTTCATGTTTGCACATTAAATGTGCCCACGTTAAAACCTAACCTAGGTTTAATGAATGATTGTCTACTAGAACCATTTTCGATATTTGGCAACCTCGTATTGGGTTCAATGTTATGATCTAAACCAACCATATTTATAGTATCTAAAAAAGTGTTATTGTTAGATTGAGGAGAGGAAGGGGAAGGAAAGGAGGCAGAATCGGAGATAAAGTTGCCTGCAGTAGCCCGATTTCGCTTATCCACCCTGCACGGCTCAGCAGATAAGGCGACCCTTTTTATACTATGCGACGGCCGATGCAGTATGTAATTATTGTAAATTGTACTTATCATGGTTATATGTGGACTGTAAAAGAACACTAGGTCGCCCATTTCTAGTGATGGTTTGTATTCGGAGTTGTCTTTCTCCAAGATAGTCTGCCAACCAAGGCTGATGAGCACTATCTGCCCAGATGTCAGTGGCCAAAGTTTCCTTCAGCAGCCGAAACTTGCCCTTCACGTCTGGAACGCTTGCTCTCATTCCGTCACTACACATTTAACAAAAAAAGTTACAGTGCAGTTAGACCAAACTCGAGGCTTCACATGAAACTGGATGATGGCTATGTCATTTATGGCCCAGAAAGGTTCATGCTACCAATCTCGGGTTGACTAACTTGAGCCCGCCGGTCGTCAGGCCGAAATTTCTATGACTACGGGTAAATAAAATGTGATTGGCGTCTCATTACTTTATCTATCTTGGCAAATTATTCAGAAAACATGGGAGTAACATACTTGCTTCAATAATAATTACGTCCAGGTTCTTCATGTTAAATATATTGTCGATTTTTCTCTGCCACCGAGTCATTGGAAATGTCACCGTCTGGACACTCTTTAAAATACACAATCACTTTGGATATCACTGTTAGCCTCACGCTAGAAAGTAATAATCTGAAGATAAATTTACAACCTGAACAATTATTACCACTTCCTGTTTTTTGCTCAAATATAATCACATCTAGTTAAAAAACGCCGATTACGTTGTGAGGACCATCGCCTAAGAACGCCACCAATACATCCTGATCATCAGGCTATCAGACCAAACGCGGTTTATGATTAAACTGATAGAAGTGAACCAATTATGTCATGACTGGGCTCTGTTGTTCGAAAAGTCTGAAATTTAATAACACCGCACTGTATTCTATCTAAACATTTACTTATATGAGCAAAAATCTAGCAGAAGACGGCCCATTTAATTGGCCTAGTAACAATGATTTATTGACAGCCTCATTTTGAAACTACGAGCATAGAATGTAGCACTTCGTTCATGTATGTATGTTTGTATATATATATATGAATGTCAAAGCACCGCTGATTACAGGCCACAAGATACAGGAACTCCTTAGGGGACCTAGCCAAAGAAATGTCTGTCTTGGAACCGGCGAGAACTAGGAAATCGTACCAAAATGTAGCATAATGCTTATCAGCAAGAATGGAAAACAGTCATTATATCTCATGTCAATTCGTGAGTTAGCAAGTAATTTTGAGTTAACTCTTAATTACACGAACTAGTTTCGACTGTTCGAAGAAACTAGGCGATAACGCCTCAAAATATGATGCTCTGGACAGGTGGTGACCATCATCCTAGACTGGCAGTCCATAGAAATTAAAGGAAAAAACTTTATCTACGATATCATCATCATCATTATTCACAATAACACTAACCTTCATAAACCCAAATATCCCTACCGCAAAACCACGAGAAAACCCAAATAAATAAATATTAATAAAACTTAAAAATAACTAAAAACACTCTAAGGCAAAACAGAACAATGAATAAGATAAGAATGTGTATAAACCATTTGGAGAGGCAAACATAAACAACACAGAAATGTAGTCATGTAAACCTCGGTAAAATTCCTAATCTAAAACAACATTACTGCAATACAGTTTTAATGCGGTTTTTACTGCATCACTTCATAAACGATACCCAACCTCCAAGTAAATTCCTCCAACCTAAAGCAGAGTTTAAAAATATGTCTACTATAAATCCAGAATAAAAGCGTCATTAAGCAGTTAAATGCCATATCGCGAAAGGTATCCAAAAAGATCTATAAAGAGCAAATAGACATTACTCCCGGTCTTACACAACTCAATTTGATTGTGGTCGACATATGCGGTTTTAGCCATATCAAATTCCTTTTATTCAACGCTAATCTAGTGTTGATTAGGAAAATAGTTTTTAATTGACGGTCGGGATAATCGCATATGTAAAACGAGACCAACACAGAGAAACTAATGAAACTTCATTCGCTTGTCTAAAAAGGAGCGATTATTGACGGATCCAAAAATACTCATAATGATCTTAGCGTTACTGGCCTGAGGCCATAAAAATTCCTGGCATGACGACCGTCGGAAAAAGGATAATCGCACGAGAATGGCAGCATGAGCCCTGCCGCATCTAATAGGGCTCAACCATCGTAGCGTTACACGTCAAGCCCCGAGCATGATCTAACTACACTGGAACACTTTGTGTTAAACGAGTAGTGACAAAATGAGAGGAAGCATGCTAGACGTGAATGGCAGGTTTCGGCTACTGAAGAAAACTTTTGCCACTGGCATCTGGGCAGAAAGTTCTCATCAATCTCGTTTTGCAGATTATCTAAGTGAAGGAAAACTCTGAATATAAAACATTCTCACTAGAAAATAAGGCCCAATCAACTACGTTGGTGCGGTCAAGTTTTGCGTATGCCCTCAATTCAATTGCCCGACAGAAAACTATTCGTTACCCAGCGACAGATTGACAGGTTCTTCTTTACATAAACTGTTAGAGTTAACTCCACCCAAATTGAGTAGTATATGACCTACTCGTCTGTCAGAATGTGGTCCACGTGTGCATCATATTTCTTGGTTGGAAACCCTGGGCAATATGGCATCGAGTCGAGCTCAACGGCCATCTTAATGCAGATTTATCTTAAAATCGCCTTCGGAACTTTATTTTCGTAACTGGACAGAGTTAATCGCGAGGTTTGGATTTGTTTATGACGTGATACGGTGAATACAAAAATGAAGCGTAATTGTTCATGTTCCCTTGCTTTAAAGCTGAATTGGCCATAATGTTGTTCTGTAAATGGTTAGTTTTACTCATTTACTTGTGTTACCTAGTTAAATATACGCATAGTAACTAGGTCCATCCCTTCATAAATCTCTAATAATTAGTGGGCCTAAAGTAATATTTTCATCGCTATTAAAAAATTCTTTATATGATTATATGGCAGTGAAACATTAGTTATTAATGGCTTTTTTGTTGTACATGACGATGGTAAAGATGATTCGTTGTTAATAACGTAAATTGGCTGTGCTTTTCAGACAGCAGTAATCGAATTCTGTAAGCGTCTAGGATCCATAATTTTGATCGAAGCCCAGGCAGAACCTATGCTAAGGCCATATGTTTACCTTTGTATTTAAATATAAACTGGTTTGAATGAAACAACTAAAATAATTGAAGTGCTTTTCTACCTATCTATTGTAAATGAACCACTTCTCTTCATTAATCATAAAAGAAATTTGCAGTGAACGAAGAAATTGTTTTTACTCTAATTAACGAAATTGAAACAATGAATAATCATTCATGCGTCATATATGCTATCTTTAGGTTACACTCATCGAAATGATTTTACTTATAAAAATACTGTTTTAACAGGTATTTCAACGCTCCAATACACATTAAACAATTCTTCAGTCGCTGAGTCATTAATTATTGCAAACACGTTTTGATTGTTATTGAACATGATATAAAAAATAATGGGTTGAAATACTTCCAAGTATTGGTGAATTAATCTATTATCATTAATATTCTATGAGATTATTTTAGCATAATAAATAATCAATTTTATCACATTTAACAAAATGTTAGTGAGATATTTTGCTTTCACATCCATAGGACTTACTACCATGGATGAACGATAATTGATTGTGTGAGTGATGATAATAATTTTTAAAACCAAGATCGCGAGCTCCAGACAAACGAATCTCATTATATATATATATATATATATATATATATATATATATATATATATATAAAAGTATAATGTGGTGTGCGGCAGGTTGCTTTAGTCCTAGACTTCGAAACAAATGTGCCCGATTCGAACCACACCAACAGCAATATTCTGGAAATACTTCAATAGTTCCCAATAAAAATGAAAACAGCCTATTGAATGACTGAATTATTGTTTAATTGTATAAAAATTCCAGTCAATACCACTTCCTCAGGTAGCATGGTGCCTGTTAAATAATGATAGATTGGGAGCGGTTAGTTCGAATTTTAACTCTAAATAGATGCCATACAGGCTCCACCTAAAGGCAAGTCTATTCTAAAACCTTAGCTAATATAAATTAAATAGAATATTTCCATAGGTTATTTTTTTGATAACTATAATAAGAAAGATATTGATGAGCATATTAAGCTTATGCAAGCTTCTTAACACAAATTTGCCAATTTGGCAAACTCGTATTTAGCGGGCCAACTGGCGAACAATGCACTCCTCCGTCGTTGTTATCACATAAGCTCGAAAATACCTCAGGAGACAATGGTGAAAGCCAAGCCATCCATAACATGTAAATACCAAATGGACACATCCAGCATCTCTATCAACATGTTTCTTTTATCTTTAAACTCACAGAAACTATTGGTCTCTAATTACAACAACACGTTAACGTTCCTAGACATCTCGATTGAAATGCAACATGCTTTTTAAACTAACCAAAATCCAAAAATCCTAGTGAGTTCAAGAATTTAAGACCAATAGCTAACCTCGATGCACTCACAAAAGTTATGAACAGTATCATCTTTGAGCTGATTTAACCGCTAATTCAATTTAACATCCCTCATCAACATAAATGCATTCGAAATCGATCACTTACGAACCAAAATAAATGAAATTATTATATTATATCCATAAAAAACGACGCCACTATAACATTTCTGGACATCTCTATGAATTTTGAAGTAATACCCATAGACGCAATAGTCACGGAATTCGTAAACTGAAATCTGCTAGCAAACACACTGGAATTCATATTTAAATACCTGTCACAAAGGTAACTCTCCATCATATTAGACGGAACTCCAATCATTCAACTGCACATCAACACTGGAGTTCTACAAGGTTGAAAACTAAGACCAATTTGCTTTAATATTTGATTCTGTTTAAAGAATAGTGCAATTTGATAGAATTATCAACTAAGCAGATGACACCAAAGTATTGTATCCAAGGAACCCAATAAGTATAACTCACTCGTAGCTAAATGTTAAAGAAGATCAACATAGTATCCACGGTTTACTTAAAAAACGAATCACTTCAAATGGATACATCTGAGTCAACCTTCTTAAAGTTTGTTAAGAATGTATTTCTTACTGCTGACATTCTACATCTTGTGACAATCATTCCTTAAAGAGATGCAATAAAACAGATAGCAGTAATTCGTACAAATAAGTTATGATCAAAACAGCATATTATAACCATATCACTCAAAGCCAAGCGTCTAAACGCTTTAATACTAAAGCAAAAAAGACAACTGAGTTTACGCTTATTCTTTTTAAAACATACAAAAGACCTACTCTTGAATACCCAGCTTCTATTTCAGACCCAGCAAGAAATGAAATATCTGAAAAATGTTGAAGGACCCCAAGTAAACTTCCTTAAGCGTACATCCTGATTTATCTTCCTCAGCGAATTTCGCAAAGGCTAAACTTCAGCCGCTATGGCTTTGAAAAACAGTAATATTTTTAAATTGAATTGCACAAAATTATTAAACTACTGGACTCACATAAATTTACGTTTCATTCAATCTGCATGTACAGAGAAACTATAATAGACATTAAAATTATCTTCCACGATTTAACAACTTATTTCAAACATGCAATTGTGAATTAAGCGTTGTGTACCTAGTGACAAATTAGTTCAAATGAGACCAGAAGGATAAACCAAAGCCAGAACGAATTAAAGGTATAGTCTCATATACACATGCGTTTCGTGCTTACTGGCGACTCATCAGAAGGAGCCGATACTAAGCTGTATTTGGTCAATGAATTTGAGAGAACTGGCCAGTACAATTTCCTATACGAATGTGGATTCAAGCACTAATGGAGTTAACCCCATATTAAGTATTCAACAATGGGATTTCAAAGCCAACTCACTAAATATGATACACACCGAGCCTGTTAAGGGTACTAGCACTAAGGTTTCCGCATCGGTAAAAAAACGAACGCGATGGATGTCAAGATAAGCTAAATTTCAACAAAATTGAGAATTACTACATCTGAACATCTGTTACTCCAGAAAATCCATATGCTCTGACCTTGGTCGATATCAGTTATCACATTTCGTGGTAATCACGTCACCATTAAATTAAATTCATAATACGATAGTTTTGCTGTTGTTTGACGACTGGTAAAACACAATAAGACTGGTATTTATTTCAAGCTCACTTGATTTAAAGAATTGTTACCACCAAACCCCCAATCATTGATTGTTTAAATCTATAATAGTTATATATTGTTTATTGTGGAGGAATAATATTTATGCAATTTAGCATTAGGTGTTGCGTAGTCAGTAACAAATTAGTTCAAAAAGGACCAGAAGACTAAACCAAATTCCATATGAACAAAAGATAATATCTCATTTATTTTATAATGTTTCTATTTTCATAACTAATCATACTATACAACCAATTATCTAGCACAACAAACAACCAACATCCGTACAGTTTTTAACGTGTTGTATACGACAACAATATATCTAGATTAACACTATTATACAAATGTACTATTAAAGCCAAATTCTCAAAATCACAAATGATAATGGTGAAGCCTAGTTCTTTTTATTAAATAACGTGTATGAACAAATTCTTGCATACTTTATTCTCTTAATCTTTTGAGTTTCAGATTATAGTCGGAAGCATCAAAAGAAGTATCAAGGTTCACACCACCTAATCGTCAACGGAATATCTGGATTTAAAATTCAAAATCAAGAGCTCATAGATGACATAAAAACCTGATATCCTCCTTACGATCTGCAAACAAACTGAAGCAGTCACTAAAAAGACATTTTTATGCCTATCCCGTTCCGATGAATCGGAATGCAGTTAACATGGGCTTGTCAACAGAAAAGTATGTTCAGCTAGTCAACGTCTAGGTGACCAATTGATTAATACAACGCCCACCTAGACAACTCTATGCTAAATAAGCATATAGTCAATGTTCTAGTAGTAAACATCAACACCGGTGTTTTATTTTTACTGCTAACACAATAATACCCATCATCGAGGCGTACGTCTAGTCACACAAAATTGACAAAAAAACACTTTCTCAAACAAAGCGTAAACATTTAATTAAATGCTGAACTTGTGTGTAGCGTTTATATGATTAAACGAACATTGCTTGCGCGGGCGGTGATAGCAATTATTATAATCAAGGTTGTTGTCTTGATATAAGAACCTGTCCCGTTAGTTACTTGTAGAGTGTAGAAAAGGCAATTCATTTAGTAGAACTGTTTCGTCCTTATTGGGAACTCATCATATCTTTAATGTCCGCGGCAATTTCTAGACAGGACAGGATGAGTTTCCAATAAGGACTAAACCGGTCTACTGGATGAATTGCCTTTTCTACACTAAAAAATTTATAGTTGATACTGACATCTGTAAGTAATAAATGGGTCAGGTGCTTATATCAAGATCGAAACCTTGATTATAATAATTGTGTGTAGCGTGTTCGTGGAACTAGCGGTATATTTATTCAGAAAGAGCGAATAAAATGATCATAAAAGTAATAAATTTTAACAAAGGTAATTAAAACGAAAAAGTTATTAAGTATAAAAAAACTTATGTCATTAAAGGACGCCTAGACCAAAATTGAAGATCATGATACAAATCAAAAGTTGGGTTATGTATAAATGAGCGATACAGTGACTATCTATTGTTAGTCAACAATAAAAATGGTGGGTCTTGTACAAGACCAGTAAGGCAATATCTACAGCTTTTTAGAATTCCCTTGTGTATAAATAAATCCAGTGATGACTAAGACAGAATTGAAAAGAATATATTCTCGAAAAGTCTAGAAGCAGATTCCCTCTTCGGAATTTAGAGACATCAATTGTAAGCATCTACTGCCATGAATAAGTATATTATATTGAAAAAAGTAATATAATGAAATAAAATGACATTGCACTTTTACATACATTATGTAGAGATCATACAACATTGTATTTCGGTACTTAGAGATGCAACAAAAATTAATTTGGTGCAACAAACAAAACACGTTATAAATTGTATTTGTACGCATTTGGTGTTATGGAAAAGCTTGAATATATGCTTATAAAATACACAATAACTTTAGCATGTGAACGACACAAAATAGCAAAACTAACCTTCTCAAAGCTAAATGTCTACATTAAATACTTCATTAATTTATCTATTTTAGGTATATTATGTGTTTAATTGAGTATTTAGTTTAGATAAACTATATTTAAAAACTATTTTAAAATGTTCAAATATAAAATACAATAACTCCATGGCAAGGTTATAATTAAGAGGTTAATGTGTGATTAGATTTTACTTGCTTTATTAGATGTTTGTGATATACCAAATCCAAGACAACCATTACATTTAGAACAGTGCCAAGATTTTGACAACTTAAACAGAATATAATATTTACCCGAAGGCTCAGATCAATTCGGCGACATATTGACTAAATGAAATTAGAATTTCAATTCGCGGTACCTGTTAAAATAAGAGAAATTTGCCGTTAACCAATGGAGTGCAACGACACAAATCAATCGCCGACATATTGCGTAAATTAAATTCAAATTTATTTACGTTGCACCAATGAGAAAAAAGCGAAATTGCCATTTAACCACGTTTAACCAATAGTGTGCAAGTAGACATTGCATGCTATTTAAGCACGGTAATTTACCATGCAAGTCAGTTGTGGCATTTGCATTCTACCTGCTTCACGCGTGTGCGTTCTGTCGGCTGTCAATACCTACGCTGGTGATTTGATAGTTTCACCAACAACTAACTACATCCGTGACTCATCTTGTTGCGGGATACCGGAGAGACGAGCCAATTGAGTGCAGGACCTGCAGGACACTATCCACAACTCGATTACAGCTCAACCACGGGAGCGACAACTCAACCAGAGTCCACCCAAGGCTCTAGGACATCTTCAACTCTGAAGACTTCAAGAGAACGCATTACCAGGCCCTCTTAAGGGCCCCCATATCAGTAACTAATCTCTATTCAGAGCACCTTAACCGAGTTTGTAACGTCGTACGGCATTTACTTGAAGCCGGGGCGTTTACAGGAGTGTGACTTTGCGTACGCACAGGTATATAGGCACGGTGAATTTTTTTATTTTAGAATAAAATAGAACAACTTTATTTGGATTTAAATCACACATGTTCCATCAAATAATAAAATTGGAAAATGTACAATATAAAAAAAGTAATCACATCACATAAAAATGTGCAATAAGTCTCATGTAGATAAGTAAATCTCACTTGTTGTACTGTACAATATATCAATATCAGAAAGTTCGGTTGTAAGGAATAATAGATTCATCATCAAAAATAGGAAAAATTAAGGTATAATTCGAGTGTAACATTATGCACAAAAAATGAGAACCATGACTAGCAATTGATTGTATGTACTGAAGCAATGTCGTTGTTGCGATACTGAATTAATTGAAATTACCTGATCTGCGTTTTGACTAACGCAGCTTTCATTGTTCCAGTAATTTCCTTTTTTCATAATATTTCGATCTACATTACCGTAGATCGAAATATTATGAAAAAAAGAAAATTACTGGAACAATGAAAGCTGCCTTAGACAAAACGCAGATCAGTTGATTGAATGTATTGTTGACTAACATGATGATATTATGCATAAAATTTCAATTTCAATAATACAAAACTTGGAAATAAAAATCTCAAGAAATTCTGTTTCCGATAACAATTATCCTTGTCTTTTATTCAACCATGAGAAAGTATTATCATAATCAAAATAAAAAATATCAGCAGGATTGTAGACTTTTTCTAGTTCAGTAGATAAAAATTCCCCACCAAAGGAGGAGACATTGCCAAATGTCCAGATCTCGTTCCAACTTCATGACTCTTTATTATCGGATTCATATAGGCACCACTCCACTGGTTCAAATGGAAAACTTTTGTGCAATAGAACATCCTCCGAAACCATAAAGATTGTTGTGATACAAACTGTAATCTAGTGGCGTATATAGTGCAGGAGATAGGACTAATTTGTTTCACAACTTTTCTTTGTACAGCTTCTATCTTATTGGACAAACCCTTTTTTAATGGATTCCAAGTAGCGACAGCATATTCTAGTATCGGTCTAATCCATATTATATACATTTTAAGTTTTATGTCATTTGATAAGATATTTCGATTTATTAGTGCCCATCTTTTCTTGGCACTGCCTACTATACTTTCAATATGTCTCTCAGCAGAAGCTGTACATTGAATAGTTATGCCTAAATCCTTTATTTCTTGCATAAGTTCAATCTCAAACACATCATTAATCACAGCATCATGAAAATAAACATAATGAAAGTTTGTTCTGCTACCTATTTTTAAAGCTCTCGTCTTTTTATTGTTTATTCTCAGCCCTAGTGTAATCAAATATCTACTCAAATCATACAAATCTAATGTCACATTATTTTTGGAGAATTCGACATTTTTTGGATCAATTGGAAAGATTATTTTTAAATCATCAGCGAATTTGCAAACTCGACCGTTAAGGATCTTAGTTTCCAAATGTGCAAATACGATTTTAAATAAAATTGGCCCCAAACTTTATCCCTGTGGAATTCCACTTGTTACTCTTTTCGATTTTGATATCAAATCGTTTACTTGAATACTCATTTTTCGATTATATAAATAGTATTTAAGTAATCTAAAAATATTCGGATCAATATTCAAAAAATTAATCGCATTCAAAATAGCATTAAAAGATATAGAGTCAAAAGCTTTTGAGATATCTATAAATACAATTAATGCATCTAACTTATTCTCATCTAATGTAATTACATGTTTCCAATTAGAATGCATATTAGTTGTTGTCGATCTATCTTTTGTAAAGCCATGTTGACATAAATCAAAATCAACCGGCAACATACGTTCTAAATGATCTAGTATCAATCGTTCTATTATCTTAAAAAACGAAGGGATAATAGAGATTAATCTATAATCACTGGCGCACGTTGGCTTACTTACTTCTGGCAACGGTTTAGCTACTATCGTTGGTATATCGATTGGTAATTTCCCATTCTTCAAAATTCTATTTATAAAGTTGCAGAGCGCATTCATAAATGTTAAGGGTAATTGAAGCAGGTTATCAATCGAAATACCAAGGTGATCTTTTTGTTTTTTTGATTTGATTTTTAACATTAATTTTATCAATTCATCACTGTCAATAACAAGTCCTGGTTCCTGGTCTCCCAAAGGATCAGGTAGTTCCATGAAATTTCTTTCATTCTGTGGATTACATATCAAATTGCCAAATACTTCATCCAATTCACAGAGAAATTCATACTCAGTCTTATCCACAGGTAATATAAGCTTTAACTTTTCCTTATATTTACTGTAATCTGTGAGGAGTTTGTATCCTAGTCTAGGATTACTCTTCATTTTGGCCAAAATAATTCGTTCTGATCTTTGACGGATTATCAGCAGTGATGAATTAATTCCTTTATCAATCAAATCTAACCTCATTTGTTTAATACTATTGATAAGACTACACTTCATTATATTATCTCGTTTAATTCTTAGTTTACATAATTTCCTATTGATTCGTTTCGGTATAATATCCGTAAACGTAGATGCCTGAAATAAAACAGATAATAACGATGAAACAGAAGAAACAAATTCGTCAGTGTTCAAGATATAAAAACTTTCATACTCAATCAATATGCTTAATTCTATAAAAAGATTCCAGTTGATTCTGGAACATTGCACGTGTGCATTTTCAAAATTAAGTTTCTGTGTTTTGCTACACAAGATATTCCATCGTAAAATAATTTGTTTGTGATCCAATTCTTTGAAATAGTTCACAACATCATAACTTTGTGATTTCACCGTTTAAATTTCTAAGTATACATGATCTAAGCATTGAAAACCTCTAGTTGATTAATTTATTATCTGCTTGAGATCATGAAACATACACTTGAATCTTCTGCTCTGCACGGTACGGTGATTACTGTCGCTTTCTCTACTTTAGTGCCTATCTACACCAAACTCTGGACTTGTCTTTACCACACTGTGTCGTTGCGCCATATGGACTTCAGTCGCACCATTCTTGTTGCCGCAGAACTAGTCATACGTAATCGATTTTCTATTAATCGGAATGCTACGTGTGCCAGCCAACACGGTGTTGCCGTGGTTTCGACAACTACTTACCCCGGTGCATCCACACGAAGGAACATCAGCCAATGATCCAGACCAGTCCAGTAGTGTCTAGAAATAATTTTAGACACTGCAATACTACATAACTTTCCAGGTATATGTCGGAGAACGCACTTCCAGCCCTAATAAAGGTCACGTCGCTGTAACTGTCTCTCATTATCTAAGGCTTGTTTGTAGCTAATCCTTTGCCAAAAGTAAGTAAGCCACCGTGTGCCAGTGATTATAGTTAGATGCATTAATTGTATTTATAGATATCTCCAAAGCTTTTGACTCTATATCTTTTGGTGCTATTTTGAATGAGATTAGTTTGTTGAATATTGATCCGAATATTTTTAGATTACTTAAATACTATTTATATAATCGAAGAATGAGTATTCAAGCAAACGATTTGATATCAAAATCGAAACGAGTAACGAGTGGAGTTCCACAGGGATCAAGTTTGGGGCCAATTTTATTTAAAATCGTATTTGCACATTTGGAAACTAAGATCTTTAACGGTCGAGTTTCCAAATTCGCTGACGATTTAAATATAATCTTTCCAATTGATCCAAAAAATGTCGAATTCTCCAAAAATAATGTGACATTAGATTTGTATGATTTTAGTAGATATTTGATAACACTAGGGCTGAGAATAAACAGTAAAAAGATGAGAGCTTTAAAATAGTTAACAGAACAGAATTTAATTGTGTTTATTTTCATGATGCTGAGATTAATGATGTTTTTGAGATTAAACTTATGCAAGAAATTAAGGATTTAGGCATAACTATTCATTGTACGGCTTCTGCTGAGAGACATATTGAAAGGATAGTAGGCAGTGCCAAGAACAGATGGGCACTAATAAATATAAATATATTATCGAATGAAATAAAATTTAAAATGTTTATAATATGGATTAGACCGATACTAGAATATGCTGCCGCTACTTGGAATCCTTTAACAAAGGGTTTGTCTAATAAGATAGAAGCTGTACAAAGAAAAGTTGTGAAACAAATTAGTCCTATCTCCTGCACTATATATGCCACTAGATTACAGTTTGTATCACTGCAAACTTTATGGTTTCGGAGGATGTGCTATTGCATAAAAGTTTTCCATTTGAACCAGTGGACTGGTGCCTATATGAATCCAATAAGAAAGAGTCATGAAGTTGGAACTAGATCTGGACATTTGGCAATATCTCCTCCTTTGGTGGGGAATGTTGCGAGCAAGTTATTCTCCTTTTCAAAAATCTGCAAAATTTATAATCAATTGCCAAAGTGGCTTGAAGAAACGCCTCCATCTAAAATGTCTTTTAAATTTTTATCTACCGAATTAGAAAAAGTGTTCAATCCTGGTGATATTTTTAATTTTGATTATGATAATACTTTCTCATGGTTAAATAAAAGACAGGATTAATTGTTTTTCAGCAGCATAATTTCTCGAGATTCTATCTTCAAATTTTGTATTATTAAAACTGAAATGTTATGCATTATATCATTTTGTTAATCAACAATGCATACAATCAATTATTAGTCATGGTTCCCTTTTCTTTCTTGCAAAATATTACACTCAAATTATACCTCAAATTTTCCTAATTTTGATGAAGAATCTATCACTCTTTACAGCCGAACTTTCTGATGCTGATAAATTGTACAGTACAACTAATTGCACATATTTATGTGATGTGATATCTTTTTATATTGTACATTTTCTAGTTTTATTATTTGATGGAACATGTGTGGTTTGAATCCAAATGAAGATATTCTATTCTATATTCTATTCTATTCTAAAATGAAATACAAATTTCAATATGCTGTACCAATTAATACAAGCAAAATTACCGTTGACCTTTGGCGTGCGACTGCACATATATATCAGCACGATTAAATTACCATGCCACACACTTTACACTTCTGCTCTGCTCACCACGGGTGATTACTGTCGCTCTCTTTACGCTGACTTTTGGATTTGTGTTTACAACACAGTGTCATCTCGTCGCTTAGTCTACAGTCACGACATTCTTCCTGATGCTGCAGAACTAGTCTTACGTAATCGTTTGTCTAATAGTCGGATTTCTACGTGTGTCAGCCACCACGGTATTTCCGCAGATCTTCAAGAAGACAATTATTACACATCGAACAGCAACTCACCAATCCGGTTTCAAAATTTCTACTTATTCCGGTGTATTCACACGATGAAACACCTGCCAACCAACCTGGTTAATATAGCAAGAGTCTAAATATACTTCTAGACACGGCAAAAACATAAACTTTACGGTATTTGCCGGTGAAGGATTATCAGGCTCTGTTAAGGGCCACCTTCATTAACTGTTCTTAGACAATCCCTGTCTGTTCTTCTTCTTATAAGGTCGCACATCATTTAAATGCAGCCAGGGCGTTTATACTATTCGAAGTCCCTGATGCGTCTTGTTGGCGTTCTGCGACAACATCAAGAAAGCTAGCAAGCGCAGAAATTCGTGTGGTATATTAATCGTTGTCATTTGCTTGGATGTGTAGCAACTAGGAGATTGGCGTGGTTGACGGCTAGCTGAGTTTGTGACCTTAATTTGGGTACTAGTGCAAGTAATATAGCAGGCGTAGATAGTCAATGCAGCAGAAAGTTTGCTTTAATCACTGGTAGTGAACAGTTCTGAGTGTGTTGCATAGGAAATGCATAGCGTTTATATGTAAACGCAGATCGTACGTGGTGGATTAATGAATTTTTCGTTCTCATTGCTCCAGTATCATTCCGTGATATTGCATATCTTTTTTATTAATAAACAAGATATCAGCTATATAATTTTCACCTTACATCACATTCCCCTCTAATAAATGGGAAAGTGGAAAAAAATATTTCTTCTGGAGAAACTTAAATATTACTGTAGGACCATGTTCGAACGCAGTCAATAAATTGATTAATGAAATGTCCATAGGTTAACCGAATTTGTATAATGTGCTAATGCTGGGTAGGTAAATATTGATTAACTGCTTCATCAAAAATATTTTGCCAAATAAACACTAGTTTTTGCTACACAACTTATTAGCTGTAGTTGTCGGTCATATCGCGTAAAGTAAAAAAGAAGTGCTAATAAATTTTGAGAACCGCAGCATGAAAATTACAACGTGGTTTGCAGCAGGCGATGCCAGGTTTAAGCTTATTTTCTTAGGGCAGATTTGATCACTGTCAATGGGAGGAGTTTGATCAGACATAAGAAGCTAGTGTATATATGACGTTGTGGTCCACGTTATTCGTGATTAAATATGTAGAGTGTGATATTGATGATGTTACTGCATAACTGATAATTGCCTACATTGTGGAATAGAAAATAATATCTTTATTTGGATTCAAACCGCACATGTTCCGTCAAATACATAATAATATTATACAATGTGCAATAGATAAAAGGCATCAACTTGCATAAATATGTTCATTAAATCTCATATAAATATGCAAGTCTCCATAATATTTTAGTAGGATTCATTAACATCTGAACATCCAGTAGTAATATCACTGCTTACGCTATATCGAATTTGATGCAATTAATATGATAATGGCAACAACGATTTTTATAATTAATTGCATTTAGAAAATAATTGATGATATATATTAATAGAATTATCATCGAGATTCTCTGGCCCGATAAATGTAAAAATTAAGGAACAAAATCAAGTGTGATATTATGCAAAAAATGAGAACCATGTCTAACAATTTTTCACTTGTAATGATAGTTAATATGATGATATTGTAACACGCGGCTCCGCGTTACAACCCAACGATGTTCAATTTTGACAAATATAGTGCTCTTTAAGGTCAAATAATCTGTAACGACACAAATTAATTGCCGACATATTGCGTAAATTAAATTCAATTTTATTTACGTTGCACCAATGAGAAAAAGCGAAACTTGCCGTTAACCAATAGTGTGCAAGTAGACTATGGCATGGCTATTTAAGCACGGCAAATTTACCATGCAATTCAGTTGTCGCATTTGCCTTCTGCTTTGCGTTACGTGTGCGTGCTGTCGGCTGTCATTACCTACGCTGGTTATTGGATTTGTTTCACCAACAATTGGCAACATCCGTGACTCATCTTGTTGCGGTACAACCAGCGAGACGAGCCAATTAATGCAGAACTTCAACGAAGTTTCCACATCGAGATTACAACGCAACAACAGAAGGAACCACAGCCAGAGTCAACCCAAGGATCTAGGAGATCTTCACACTGAAGAAATATCCTCGGCATTTGCCGGAGAACGCACGACCGGCCCTGTTAAGGGCCCCCTATCATAACAATAACTCTATATCCATAGCACCTTAACCGAGTTTGTAACGTCGTACGGAATTTACTTGAAGCTGGGGCGTTTAAAAAATTGGCGACCGCGCCATGATATTGAGTATTGTTCTGTTTTTTTGGTATAAATAAAATTGACTTTATTTTTCATTTATTTGGGATAAAAATAGATTTACATTTGCGTTTACGTCTTCTTTACTCTGATCGTGGTCTTCTGGGAATTTTGTTGGGTATATGTTCGTGGATTTCTGGTGAATTATTTTGGGGTATAATAATAATAATAAATCACCCATCGAAAAAGTGTCTGGGACTAAACATAAGCACGGATCTCAACAGCAGCTACCAGGCATATGTAGGAATGGTATTGCATCACTAAATAGATAGCTACCTCGCAAAAACTCTTACATTAGATACAAAACCTCCTACAATATAATGCATAGCTTTAACAATATAATAATACAGATGGTAGATACAAAATTTTCAAGAAGGTAGGTAGCTGATCACATTTATCCTTGTCTTTTTTATCCAAGAGAATGTGTTGTCATAATCAAAATTAAGACGTTCAATAGAATCGTTTACTTTTTCATAGTTCAGTATATAATAATTTGAAAGACATCTTTGACGGAGGCGTTTCTCTAAGCAATTTTGGAAATTGATTGTGAATTTTATAAATGTTTCAAAAAGAAAATGTTACACTAATATTTCACAGCAAAGGAGGAGAAATCGCCAAATGTTCATATCAAGTTCCTACTCCATGAATCCTTCATAGTGGATTCAAATAGGCTCTCGTACACTAGTTCAGATGGAATAGTATTATACAGTAGCACATCCTTCGAAACCATAAAGTTTGCAGTGATACGTACTGTAATCTGCTGAAATATATGGTGTAGGACACAGGGCTAAAATGTTTTAAAACTTTTCCTTGTACAGCTTCTAGCTTGTTTGACAAACATTTTTCATTGAGTGCTAAGTAGCGGCGGCATATTCCAGTATCGGACTAATCAAAATAATACACATTTGTATTTGCATCTCATTCGATAATATATTTCACTACATTGCGCCCATCTGTGTTTAGCACAGTAACAGTTGTACATTGAATAGTTATGTACAAAGCCATGATTTTTTGCTGAAGTTTGATCTCAAAAATAATATTAATCACAGAATCATGAAAATAATTATAATTAAATTCTGTTCTAATAACTATTTTTATTTCTTTCGTCTTTTTACTATTTATTTTCAGCCCTAATGTTATCAAGTACTTACTTAAGTACAAAAAATCTAGTGTTATATAATTTTTAGTTTACTTGATAATTTTGGATCTATTTGAAAGATTATTTTTAAATATTGAGCAAATTTGCAAATTCGATCATTAAGGATCTTAGTTTGCAAATGTGCAAATATGATTTTTAATAAAAATGATCCCAAGCTTGATTCTCGTGAAACTCCACAAATTAATTTTATTGGTCTTGATCGCAAAATATTTAAATGAATACTCATTTTTCTATTATATAAATAATACATCAGTAATCTAAAGATATTTGGATCGCTTTTCAATGTAACAATCGCCTTCAAAAAAGCATCAAAATATATAGGGACAAAAGCGTATGAGATACCGATAAAGACTATTGATACATCCAAATTTTTTTCCATTGAGTGTAATTACACGCTTTACCATGGAAAGCATGTTAGTAATTGCTGATCAATCATTCGTAAAGCCACGTTGGCTTGTATCAAAATCATTCGGCAACATAAATTCAAAATGAGCTAATATTAATCGTTGTGTATTCTTAAAACATGAAGGGATAGTAGAAATTAGTCTATAATTATTGGCACACGTTGGCTTACTTACTAACGACAACGGTTTAGCAACGATTGTTAGAATATTGTTTGGTATTTTACCATTCTTCAAAATTATGTTCATAAAGACGCAGCGCGTATTCATAACAGTCAAAGGTAATTAATTAGGTTATCAATCGATATACCAAGGTTACCTTTTGTATTTTAGACTTTACCTTTAAAATTAATTTTACCATTGCATCACCGTCAATAACAAGTTCTGAATACTGGTAATGCGAAAGATTAGTTAGAACCATAATATGGCTTTCTCTCTGTGGATTACATATCAAATTACCAAATAGTTCCTTCATTTCACAAAAAAATTCATACTCAGCTTTTTCCAGCGGTAACATAAGCTATAATTTTTCCTTATATTTACTGCAAACATTTAGAATTTCGTTATTTAGTCTAGGATTACTCTTTAATTTAGCTTATATGATTCTTTCTGATGTTTGATAGATTGTCAATAGTGATGAATTAATTTCATTGCAATCAAATGAATCCGCACTTTTCAATTCTATTTATATGACTACATTTCAGTGTATTATCGTGTTTAATTATTATTTTACATAATTTTCAATTCATTCTTTGCGGTTTGGTATCTTTAAACGGAGTCGTGTGAAATAGGTTAGACAATAACTTTGAAACATAAGAAACAAATTCATCAGTGTTTACAAAATAAAAGCATTCATAATCGAACATTACATTTAGTTCTCGGAAGAGATTCAGGTTCATTCTGGAGCATTGTATGTGTGCATTCTAAAAAGTAAGTATCTGATATTGCTATTTATGTTGCTCCATCGAAAAATAATTTGTTTGTGATGCAATTCTTCAAAGTAATTAATAACGTCCTAACTGTGCAGGTTAACCGATTCCATTTCTAAATATTCTTGATCATTCGTATTTAATTTTCTTTAGATCATGATTAGAGAATATATTGTTTACTTTCTAGTCCCTTGCACCACGTTATAAACATAGTCTAAAATAGATCGAAAAGAATTGGTGAAAAAATCGTTATTTAAACTGTCTATACCACCGTAAAGATCAATTTATCAATCTATATAGATATAAAACAAATGGAAATAATTTGTCCACTATTATGTTACATTTTCGCTTTGAACAAAGATTCACTATAAATAAGTATTTCTCCATCACGTTTATCCAACGATCAATCTTGTTAAAAAAAGATATAATGAGGCATTTCATTTCATGATTTTCAGTGTTCTTACTTAGCCAAGTTTCTGATAATATTATAATATCAAAATCCGTAATTCTTCTAAAATTATACAGCAAACATTTTGTTCTCAAGGCTTCTAAACTTGGCATAAAATAATGTTTTCGTAACGCATGTCTCATCTGTATTGTTTTCATATCTATTGATTTAAATTTGTCGGTTTATTTATAGTTTATTTTGTTGTGTTTTATAACTACATCTCTCTTTTGTTCACTGTCCACTCCATTTAAAAATGATACTTCATTTTTTGTAATTTTATAGTCTATTGGCGGACTTCGTGTGATGGCTTACTCTGACTTTGATGATCTCTAATTCGATTTATTTTTCAACTTCTTTGCTGTTGCTAATTTCCTTTGCATAAATGTATTATCTTGTAGGGGTATTGTTGCGGGTTAGCTATCTAGTTCGTGATGCTGTACCCTTCCTACATAGACCTGGTAGCTGCTGTTGAGATCCGTGCTTATGATTAGTTCCCGACCCTCTTCCAATGGGTGATGTGAGAAGGCTAAGTCGACAAATCATACATATATACATATACATATACATATATACACAATGTTGCAAATAAAAAAATCACAGTTAGTCCAAATTGACCGTGCTCTAGACGGCAACAAAACGATATATTGTCAACAAAATTGAATGTCTTATACACAAGTAATTATCAATTCACAGTTAAACAAAACGGACCGTGCTCTAGACGGCAACAAACGATATATTGTCAACACAAGTAATAATCAATTCACAAACGTCTGAATCGTGATGAATACATGTAAACGATTGAAAATATATGATGATATAAATAAAGTCACTGGTAAATATTGTCAATGATAAAAACAGTGTTGGAAAATACATCACAAATAATTAATACATTGTTTGCTATAGTTTTAACTTATTTAATTATAATAATCCATTGAACTATAGAATTTGTGAATGTGATTGAGGAACATCTGATGTCCTGATGCAGGAAATCATATCTGAATGCAAAGAAAAACTATTGAACCACTTATGCACTATAATCCGCTACATGCTCCCTGCGTAATGCGCGCGGGTATCTGTATTTATTAAACAAAACCATATTAATTACAATTAAAATTGCAGTTCAAGAAATCTTAATTAAAATCGCTTGAGAATAACAGAGATTGTTTCTAAAATCACAGATAAGAGAAATATTGTGTAAAAACAGAGTTAGATTATTTGACCTTAAAGAGCACTATATTTGTCAAAATAGAACATCTAAGCGAATGGAACTTCGATATTTTCCACGCTTTCTAAGCTAGAGGTCTCGCTAAAATCGCCTTTGCCTTCGCCAATCTGGGTAACTACATGATCTCACCGAGCCCATCTTGACACCGACTCCTCTATGAACAGCCAAAACCGATGACACTCATGTACATAGATCAGTAACTTGCCACAAACTTAAGTAAATATGCAAACTCTGGGAGGGTTTACTTATTGTTTACATATATTGTTTAGAAATACTTCGTGTTTTATGAGATACACTATTGGTAGGTTTTGTTTCTTTGATTAATCACGTAAATGTATTTTGTTGTCGATGTTTGTAAATAAAGTTGCCATTTATTTTAAATGCTATAATTCTTGTAACTATTTATATTTCAGTATCCCTGAGTGGGCCGATAAAAAAGTGTTCTGACAAATGTCATGTATGGAGGAATTATCAGAGCAGAGTGTAGCAATAGCAACTTTGAGGCCGAGAACGCTCCACCAGTACTGAAGTGAATACAACATTTTGTCTTCACAGAAGTGCACGAATTAATATATAGCAATCAGCACAAGGTTGGAAGCTGCCTTTGAGCTGCAAAAGGGGATAGAAAATAATAAATATTTGTATTTTGTTCTACTAAATGGACGCACATTTTACGAGCAAACTCCTATAAATTATGTATTAAAAATGAAACATTTGTGTTGATTTCAACAAAATGGCTTCGGACGGATGGAAAAAATTAGTAAGAGTATGGTGTGCGTAAATGAACACTTTATCTACTGAGTTAGGAATAATTAAGTCTCGGTTGGAGGACACTCTTATAACAAATTCTGAAGGAATCCGTATAAACGACCAAAACAACATAGGTGAAGTAAACACTGAGAGGTCTGTTTTTAAGTCTGAACGGCCTTTGGCGATTGGGTCCTGCTGTCTTATCGGTGTGGAAGCATTGTCTAATTGTACAATATTCCTTTGGATGTGAGGAAATCGATAATTAGGAACAGAATTATGGATTCTGTTAAGGACCACGATATTTCGTGCTGATGTAATGAGCGGTCATATCAAAATACAGGTAATATACACATCCTCTGAATATATATTAAGCTACCTTGAATTTAAATATGTACCCAGCCTGGGTAAGTGCAAAAGTGATTGCGAGTCAGATAATTGACGGCAAACAGTATAAAGGGAACAGAATTAGTGTGTCTAGAAAATGCAACGCGCTTATATAAGCGATATATTAATGATAGCGAGGATTTGATCGATAACTCAGTCAGATTTAATGCTCTAGTAATGTCCTGTTGTCATATATTTAATAATTAACATTGCATTTTTATCAAATTACATGATATCTGAACTTTGTCTTTGATCTGTTAGACAACATTTTTCTTCCAAAAACATGAAAATGAAAGAAATAAAATACACCTGGCGGGGTATAGATAGCATTTTATGGCAGAATTTGAACACAGTTAGGCTACTGTTTGACTATATGCCTTTATATGTGCAATACTATATATCAGATTTTTCCAATATTAGGCTGGTATGTACTCATTAACTTGATACGACTCCAAATAACCATTAGTTATAATTACATAGAATGATAACTATGATGATCAGAATTATTTTTGTATAAAATGAGATCAGCAGCGTGAAACTGCAAGGTGGGTTTCTATAGATAAAGACAGTATAAGTTGATGTCACCTCGGCAAACACGATCATTTTTATGAAAGTAAATTACTTAATATCAATGCGTCGAGTACATTTTAAAAGATGCATTTGCTTGCGCAATGCTGTCCTTCTTGTTGTGGATTTGACTGCATTTTTCTTGTGCGGGACAATTGATAGCACTCATAGGTCGGTAAAATCTTGAATTTTCCTCATTTTCAGATGATGTAATTTTTGTCCTCAATTGATGGGTTCTCACTTGTCCCTTCTTCTTTAAGCCTTCAATTAGCTGATTGTCTGAAAATGACATTGGAACAAGATTTTACATTGTTCTTTTACCTAATTTTCGAGCCCGAATTTCCAGGCTCATCTTCAGGGTTGGCACAATACGCACAGGAGCAAAACACAACTTGTGGCAAATGTGGTATCCTCATTCAAGGCAAATATATTTATATTTATTTTAATTCCAAATGTATTTTTAATTGTCTTCCTAATATCCGGTCTTCATACCTAGTCTCTAATACTCAAATGTATACAAAAACTTAGCCTTGTCCCCCTCCGCGCACACAACCACCTATAAACATGTGTATTTTACTAAAGTGACAGTATATTGAATAACTATAAGCACACATAATGGATTGACATATGTCTGTACATATATATATATATAATTATAAATAAGTAAATAAAATTTAAAAAGAAAAATATATATATAAAATAATACTAATTGATTATATAGGTAGATACATGATTTCGACACAGATATTTTAATGGAGAAACTAATTTATATAGGATATGAGTATTAATGTGTATTTGGTTGAGAGCCGATTTCGTTAGTGTAGACTCCGTATTCGGTCTTGTCAAAACGATAATAATACTATACATTCTTTCAACAGTTTTATTAACCTCTCTCTCGGTCTATAACCGATTGCAAGCTGGATGGGATTAGGTAAACTGGGGGCATGTGAGGATTACTGCAGGATTGAAATCAAAATTTTGTTGATCTTTCTATGCGTCCGGAACAGAAATTAAAAAATAGACATCATGGATTGGCGTGTATGTCAATCCATTAGGTGTGCTTATAGTTATTCAATAAAATGTCACTTTAGTAAAATACACATGTTTATAGGTGGTTGTGTGCGCGGAGGGGGACAAGGCTAAGTTTTTGTATACATTTGAGTATTAGAGACTAGGTATGAAGACCGGATATTAGGAAGACAATTAAAAATACTTTTGGAATTAAAATAAATATAAATATATCTGTCTTGAATGAGGATACCACATTTGCCACAAGTTGTGTTTTACTCCTGTGCGTATTGTGTCAACCCTGAAGATGAGACTGGAAATTCGGTCTCGAAAATTAGGTAAAAGAACAATGGAAAATCTTAAACGAACATTGGTTGCGCGGGTGGTGATAACAATTATTATAATCAAGGTTGCGGTCTTGATATAAACACCCGACCCATTAATTACTTACATATGTCAGTATAAACTAAGAATTGTATAGTGTAGAAAAGGCAATTCATCCAGTAGACCGGTTTCGTCCTTATTGGGAACTCATCAAGTACTGGCCAGAATTTGCCGCGGACAGGATACGAACCTGGGCACGTCTGCTTCGGAATCTGGTGCTCTAACCACTGAGCTATCCTGCCGCACACTACACTACACACAATTTTCAGTTATATACTAACTAATGTAACTTGGTTAGTCAATTTTTCCTTTAGGTGGAGCTCATATGGCATCCATTTAGACCCAAAGTTCCAACTAACCATGCCCAATCTGTCATTACTGAACAGACACCACATTACATGGGGAAGTGGTATTGAAATGAACATTTTATATAATTAAACGAACATTGGTTGCGCGGGTGGTGATAACAATTATTATAATCAAGGTTGCGGTCTTGATATAAACACCTGACCCATTAATTACTTACATATGTCAGTATAAACTAAGAATTGTATAGTGTAGAAAAGGCAATTCTTAGTTTAATGACATTGTAAGTAATTAATGGGTCAGGTGTTTTATCAAGACCTCAACCTTGATTATAATAATTGTTATCACCACCCGCGCAACCAATGTTCGTTTAATTATATAAATGTTCATTTCAATACCATTTCCCCATGTAATGTGGTGTCTGTTCAGTAATGACAGATTGGGCATGGTTAATTGGAACTTTGGGTCTAAATGGATGCCATATGAGCTCCACCTAAAGGAAAAATTGACTTACCAAGTTACATTAGTTAGTATATAACTGAAAATGGTGTGTAGTGTAGTGTGCGGCAGGATAGCTCAGTGGTTAGAGCACCAGATTCCGAAGCAGACGTGCCCAGGTTCGTATCCTGTCCGCGGCAAATTCTGGCCAGTACTTGATGAGTTCCCAATAAGGACGAAACCGGTCTACTGGATGAATTGCCTTTTCTACACTATACAATTCTTAGTTTATACTGACATATGTAAGTAATTAATGGGTCAGGTGTTTATATCAAGACCGCAACCTTGATTATAATAAATGAAAAATCTTGTTCCAACGTCGTTTTCAGACAATCAGCTAATTGAAGGCTTAAAGAAGAAGGGACAAGTGAGAACCCATCAATTGAGGCCAAAAATTACATCATTAGCTGACGTCTGAACCAGTGTCTGTGAGAAATAACTCGCCAGAGTTTGCGTCACAGATGAGAAATGATGTTGATACTGGTAAATGACGATGAGACTGGTTGCAGGGCTTTGGGCGTTTGAAGCATGATTAGACTGTAACCGTGGCTAAAAAGACAATAGTTTAATGGCGCTCTACCGCGAAAGCAACGTGCTTCGAGCCAGAAGACGTCGAGCGCCCAACAATTTTGGGGTGTTCAGCCTCTTCTGCCGCAGAGCAGGCAGACCCCAGAAGTTTTCCAAACCCTCCGTAGGCGAATCATGCTGAGTTGTAGAAGGTAACCACGTCCATCTGAACGTCGCGTCTGTGCGCGGGAATCTGCAGCCATTCCTGAGGCAATAGCGCGTGGATTAGCCACAGCTGCGATTATTAGGACACCACTCCGTCGGAAGCTCTGGAACTATGGCACGGCCTCTGGACGTCGACCTCTTGGTGCTGTTTCGGGATGGTGGTCGACGCTGGTCAGGCCTGCTCTGGTCGCGTCTATAGTGGACAGCATCAATCAAGGCCGAATCTGGCCTGACGGTGAGGCTCTCGAACAGGCTGATGAGGCGCTCCTTGATGACATTTGTTTGGGCTGACGATGCTGCAGATTGAGGCTCGGACAGGCGTGAAACGATGCAACCTGGCTCTGAGGCAGGTGAGCTGCAGTGGTGTTTCTTCCACCACTTGTCTAGATGTGCCGGCAGTACGTCTTCTTGAATTTCAACAGATTCGCGCAGTAATGTGGCCATTTCTTGGAGTGCCGGAGGAAGCTTCTGAATGTATAGTCGAATCAAGTTTTCCTTATGTAGCTTGAATTCAGTGGCTTTCAGCTCCATCTTCCTAAATAGCTCGGAAGGCGTGCGGCTACCTAGAGACATATGGCTCATCAATTCTGTAAGCCTGTCTTCCCGATCTGGTGTCAGGCGCTGCTTGACGGCTCGTTGCAGGCTCTGCCATGGCTGCGAACATGTGACCTCAGTATATTGATACAGGATATCTTTGAATTCGCGTCTGAACGACATTAGGCTTGTCTTACAAGCTGTCAAAAACATGTGACACTCTTCTGTTATATTGGATATTTGGTCAATAAAGTATCATCATCGATTCACTCGACAAGGAGGTCTGGATCGAATTGGCATATCTTGTACTGGGTCCATGTGGTGGTGCGGCTTGTTGCTGGGCTCGCCACCGGCCTTTCTGCATTTCTCGAGCTGGACGTCGTCTTGTGTGTGTGCGCTGTCGAGTGAAGATGGCAGTATTACATCGTCGTCACGCGTAATCGTGTGGCTGTCTTTGAGGATTATGATCTCGAGAGAGTGGCTCACTGTGTTTTTTGGCTCTGGATATGTTTTCTTGTGTGGTTTCCCCGCTTTACCGGATTCACTCTTCCGTGTAATTCATCCGATGTGCTTGAGCTAGCGGGAGGACTAGCGCCTGCTTCATATTCTCATTGACTCGAGTTGCTGATTAATTATTTATTGGCTGCGAGCTCGACTAAACGAGACACCATTTATGTAGGAGGTATTGTGATTCCTGTAAGAGTTTTTGCGGCGTAGCTGTTTATTTAGCGATGCTATGCTATTCCAACATATCCCTGGTAGCTGACGTCAGAAGAAATTGGTTTCGTGGGCCGTGCTTATGAAATGTATCAGACCTCTTTCGAATGGGTGATGTGAGAAGGCTAAGTTGAGGTATCATACATGTACTATGGACAATATTGCAAAGTAAATAAAAATTCACTGTTAGTCAAAATTGACCGTGCTCTAGAAGACAACAAAATAAAATATTTTCAGCGCATGTTAAAATCTAGGCACAAAAGCAAAGTCATAATAAACACAATAAATTAATCCAGAATGTCTTAGCAGAACAGTTACTGTTTAGTATAAACGTTTAAAAACACACAAAATATTATTCCTGGCTTTGAGCGCTTTGACACATATATCCACTGCATTTAACCGGAGTACTACGCGCGGGTGTGTAAACGCCCCGGCTTCAAGTAAATGCCGTACGACGTTACAAACTCGGTTGAGATGCTCTGAATAGAGATTAGTTACTGATATGGGGGCCCTTAAGAGGGCCGGGTAATGCGTTCTCCTGAAGTCTTCAGCGTTGAAGATGTCCTAGAGCCTTGGGTGGACTCTGTTTGAGTTGTCGCTCCCGTGGTTGAGCTGTAATCACGATGTGGATAACGTCGTGATTGTTCTGCAATTGTTGGCTCGTCTCGCTGGTTATACCGCAACAAGATGAGTCACGGATGTAGCCAATTGTTGGTGAAACTATAAAATCACCAGCGTAGGCATTGACAGCCGACAGAACGCACACGCGTGACGGAAGGCAGCATGCAATTGCAACGACTGACTTGCATGGTAAATTGCCGTGCTTAAATAGCATGCCATGCCTACTTGCACACTATTGGTTAAACGGCAAGTTTCGCTTTTTCTCATTGGTGCAACGTAAATAAAATTGAATTTAATTTACGCAATATGTCGGCCATTAATTTGTGTCGTTACAACACTTTCCTCTCTGAAAAAAAAGGAAAAAAATTCCTCTCTGCGAGGCTAGATAAGAAATGCATGACAGAGTTCGAACCAAGTTAAGCAAAAATATGATGAACCATAAATGCTGGGCTTAAATATGCTTGTTGGTTGCTTCAACAATGATATGATGCCAGGTAACCACTAGGAATTGCTACACAAATTGTTAGCTCTAGTGGTCGGTCATACCGACGTGAGGCAAAATAGAGCAGTGTAAGATTTGGGAGCCGCAGCGTGAAGATTTCGAGGTAAATCGCCTCTGAATTTGCCAGGTTTAAGTTAAAACCTAAGCAGGTTGGATCGTTGTCAATGTGTTTGTATACGACCAAAGGAGCTAGAGTGCTCGACGTTGTGGTCATGACATTTGTAGAGTGGTCTTTGTGCAATTGATAAAGTTGAGATATGCATTGAAAGTGGCCTGTACCATGATATGAAGCTGATCACTACTTAGTGTTGCTACACGAAAGCGTTAGCTCCAAGTAGCTGGTCATACCAAAATAGGCAGTGTGATGTCATGTGTGAGAAATACATTATAATGTAAAAATATATACATTAAAATCAAAGGTAACTGCATAAAAATATGTACACGAACATTGCCTCAGAGATGGCATAATACCAAAGAACTGTTCAAAAATGCTACACAATTGTTAGCTAAGAACAGCTGGTTATGCCACGTGAGACAAATGACGAAAAATAACGTAAGGTTAAAAAATTTTGATAGTTAATGTTAATGTTTAAAAAAATCAATTACGCGTTATACAAAGCAGGCTATTGAGATTGTGGGCAGACGGAGCCTGAGACGTGTGTAGAAGGTTGAACGCTCTCAGGATCAGGCGGTTCGATAAACGGTTTCAACCTGTCTATGCTTACTGATGTCGGTGTAGCGCCTTGCATAATAATGAAGTATTTTGGTTGTCTGAGCAAAATCGGGTAAGGACCGCGATACTTTGGTTGTAGTGGTGCAACAGCATTGTCGTTGCGAACGAGTACTCTCTTGCAGCTGTGGAGCTGTGGGTGAACGAAGACTGGACGAGGCGTGTGTCTCGGCTGCTGTTCAGACATGTTACCGAAATGAAGTCGAAGGCGGGTAGCTTCGTCTTGTGGGTCATCTTGTGCCGGTAGTAGACGTGGGAGCTGACTAGGCAGGCGTAGATCCATGCCATACAAGAGTTGTGACGCAGACGTTTTAATGGATTCACGAGTACGGGAACGCATGGCAAGCAGAACTAAAGGTAGTGCATCGACCCAGTTGCCATTAATGGACGAGGATGCTAAAGCTGCTTTGAGTTCCCTATGCATTCTCTCTACCATGCCATTAGCTTGGGGATGGTAGGCAGTCGTCTGGCGTAAGATGCATCCCATGTACCGCAAGGTGGTTTTGAAACGATCAGATGAGAAGCAAGTGCCTCTGTCCGTGATGACCTCATTGGGAACACCATAATTGGATATCCATGCAGAGATAAAACCGTTAGTTACTTCGTCTGCAGAAATGGTGCCAAGAGGTAATGCCGCAGGCCACCGTGTAAATCTATCGATCATAGTTAGAAGGTAGCTGAAACCTTGAACCTTTGTCAGATGAACTATGTCGATGTGGACGATGGCTAGGCGAGAAGTAGTTCGAAAATGTTGCAACTTAGAACGAGTGTGTCGTGTGATCTTGTTTTTCTGACAAATAGCACACTCGGAGACCCATCGTTTAACATTCTGCCTAAGTCTGTGACCCCAGAAACGATCTGTGAGAAGTCGGACAGTCGCTTGGCTTCCTGGGTGAGAAATTGAGTGAATTGAATCGAAAACTTTTCTCTGAAGGCTGGTCGGCAGAACTGGCTTGTTGGGCTGCGTACCCGTGAAGTAAACAATTGGTAAGCCTTCCCACAGACGGCATATGAACTTGGTTGGGTGACGGGCTATTGATCTTTGAATGTGAATGTCACCGCGTTGTTCCGTTCGCAGGAGAGTTGGCGTTAGTGCAGGTTCACTGAGTGTCACGGAGTTGACAGTGAATGGCGACGGCGAAGGTGGTTGTAGAGAGACGTCTGGCCTGGACAGGGCATCTGCAATGAAGTTCTGTTTGCCCTTGACGTGAAAGACGTCAAATTGCCATTCGCTTAGACGATGAAAGCTGTCTTTCCACTCTGGCAGGGTACTTGGCGATAGATGAAGTTGCGTTTCGAAGTGCGCTAACTAATGGTGCATGATCTGTGAAAACAACAAATCTGCTACTGCCAATGATGCTGATAAAATGGCGCACTGCGTCGTGGATGGCGAGAAGTTCTCGACCGAAAGTGTCGTACCTCGTTTCTACTGGTTGGAGAGTACGCGAGTAGAAACTGATAGGCTTCCGAACTCCGTCGATCTCTTGTTCCAAAGTGGCTCCAATAGCGAATTCAGAAGCATCTGTCGTGAGTAGAAATGGCTTTTGAAAATCTGGATGCGTTAGCATTGTGGCATTTGCTAACGAGTTGATGGCAAGTCGAAGTAATTCCTCGTCTTCGGATGACCAAGCAATGATGGAATTCTTGCTAAGTCCTTTTCGGTTCCGCAGGTGCCTGCACAAAGGATAAAGTTGTTTTGAAAGGCCCGGAAGGAACTTGCGATAATAGTTTAGTACTCCCAGGATTTTCTGCAACTCGCTAACAGTCCTCGGTGACTTGATATTCTTGATTGAATTCGTCTTTGACGGCAACGGTTGAATACCTTGGGCCGTGATACGATGCCCTAAGAAGTCCACGGATGTAGTTGCAATCTGCGTCTTGTCACAGTTGATCTTGAGTCCGTGGTTGGATAAGCGTGAGAGGACATTTCGTAGATGCTTCGCATGAGATTCTAGATCTGGACTGAATACCATAATGTCATCGAGATATGACATACAATAAGCAGAGTCGTCGCGAAGTATGTTGTCCATGAATCTTTGAAATGTCTGTGTAGCACACTTAAGTCCAAAAGGCATGTAAAGATATTCGAAAAGGCCAAATGGAGTGATGACTGCAGTTTTCTCGATATCCTCTGGTGCTACCGGGATGTGATGGTAGGCTTGTCTGAGGTCAATCACTGAGAAGAAATTGCTGCCGTTGAGTTTTTCAAGTAAAGTGTTAATATTTGGAATAGGATATGCATCAGATTTTGTCACTGAATTTAGCTTACGGTAGTCTCCGCAGGCTCTGTACGATCCGTTTGATTTAGAGACTAAGTGCAGTGGTGACGCCCATGAACTTTTCGATGGTCTGATGATTCCCTCTTCCAAAAGCCTTGAGAATTCCTCTTGGGCAGCTTTCAGCTTAGCAGGGGCCAGTGGTCGCTTCTTGAGTGCAATAGGTTGTCCTTCTGTGACGATATGGTGCATCGTGTTGGAGACTCGTAGCTCTGACTTGTTAAGATCGAAAAGCGATTTGTATTTTTGAAGAGCTGCTGATATCTCTGCTGAATGATGCACTGGGGTTGGCTGAATGACCTGTAACTCCAAACGCTCGGAGGCAAGTGTCCAAAAACTTTGCTCAAGTCCGGTGGAGGGGTCGATGATCTTTTGATTGGCAAGATCAACAATGAGCCGAAATTTTAGAAGGAAATCAAGGCCTATTATATTATGTGAGACCTTGGCAATGATGAAGTTGTGGGAAAATTCACGTCGTAGACCTATGTTGAGTGTGCGGTACCGGCAGCCATAAGTTGGTATGGGCTCGCCTGTAGCTGTTGCGAGAAGAACGCCTAGCGACATCTCGGCCATTGAATCACCCTTGAGAACTGAGACTGCCGCACCTGTGTCTACGATGAACTCTTCGCCAGTTTTGAAATCAAGAAGGTGCAGAAGCTCGTTGGGCTGTTTGGCCGGGTCATGCAAACAAGTAGGCTGGTGATTGCGACCGGCGTTGTCCGTTTGGTTCTCTATGTGAAAAATTCGGCGTGGACGAAAAGAGTCGACAGGGATGTCGGATTGTAGTTGGCTTCTTCCCTGTGGCGCCGTTGATGCCGTTGATGTGCAGAAAGTACGGTCTTCTACTTCCTGCGCCAGACGTTTCCCGATACTGATGCACCCTTGTGCCTGCGGTCTGTTGTCCTTTCCGTCAGCTGTGGAAATTGGCACTCATTCGGAAATTCTTCGGAACGACAAAGACAGACTTGGCATGAATAAAAAACTTCTGGTGGTTATAACACCAGTTCTTTGGGGCATATTTATTAAAGGATTGCGGAGATCTCGATCGCCGCCTACCGTTATAATTGGGCTTAGGAACGAATTTGGGTCGAGCATTCACTTGATTTAGCTCGGATTTGGTAATGGCCAATCCTTCTAGAACTTTAGCCATGTTCGCCACTGTCCTCTCTAAAGAGGAGAGTCTATCATCTTGCGGGGGTGAAGAAAAGGATGATGGATTCACTTTGGGTTCCAAAACCCTATATTCTAACTCACATCTCTCAGATAAGTCATCTATAGAGAGAGTGTTGGGAAGTTGTCTGGCAAAGAGTTTTAATGTTTGTGGAAGATTGTTAATAAAAACAACCTTAGCCTCATGGTCAGAAATGTTGGTTTTATACCAACGTTTCCGTAATTCCCTCAAAATTTCGATGGGGCCAAGGTTTGGCATGTCTAACTGCGCATATTTATTTATTATCTGCTCAGTTTCTGTGGGCCCAAGCAAGGATTCTACTTCGTTTTGTAGGCCCAAAATGGGATTAGGTAGCTTCCTAATGGCCTCAAGCTTAGGATAAATCCGTCGCTGCAATTCAGAAGGTAGTTTAGCAAAAACCTTCGACAGTTTTTGATGAATAACCTGATTTTCGGATTGCGTACCGAAATGTTTGAATCCACTGTCATCTTGGTTTTTCCAAATATTACGATATCCATGTACGGATATCTTCTTCAATGGGACGCACATCACACACTTAGTTGACAATCAATATGTCAATTTGAAATATTAGTTTAAACTGCCACATTTATACCTTTTGTTAAACTAATATTTCCACTTGACATATTGATTGTCAACTAAGTGTGTGATGTGCGTCCCATTGAAAAAGATATCCGTACATGGATATCGAAATATTTGGAAAATCAAGATGACAGTGGATTCAAACATTTCGGTACGCAATCCGAAAATCAGGTAAATTATCTATTTCCTGTCACGCAACATGTTTCTTTTAA
>JAQBSW010005998.1:0-52258 GCA_029291075.1 Eudiplozoon nipponicum
TGACGTATGTAAGTAATTAATGGGTCAGGTGTTTATATCAAGACCGCAACCTTGATTATAATAATTGTTATCACCACCCGCGCAGCCAATGTTCGTTTAATTATATAAATGTTCATTTCAATACCATTTCCCCATGTAATGTGGTGTCTGTTCGGTAATGACAGATTGGGCATGGTTAGTTGGAACTTTGGGTCTAAATGGATGCCATATGAGCTCCACCTAAAGGAAAAATTGACTAACCAAGTTACATTGGTTAGTATATAACTGAAAATTGTGTGTAGTATAGTGTGCGGCAGGATAGCTCAGTGGTTAGAGCACCAGATTCCGAAGCAGACGTGCCCAGGTTCGTATCCTGTCCGCGGCAAATTCTGGCCAGTACTTGATGAGTTCCCAATAAGGACTAAACCGGTCTACTGGATGAATTGCCTTTTCTACACTATACAATTCTTAGTTTATACTGACATATGTATGTAATTAATAGGTCAGGTGTTTATATCAAGACCGCAACCTTGATTATAATAAGAAAAACATTAGTTAGTGTATATTTGAAAATTGTTTGTAGTGTGCGGCGTGGCTGCTCAGTAATTAGAGCAACAGATTCCTAATCGGACGAGCCCAGATTACAGTCCCATCTGGGGCAAACACAGGACAGTAGATGGTTAGTTCCCAATAAGGACGAAAACGCTCTAAAGGATGAATTGATTTTCCTACATCATATAATGCACAGTTGATCCTGATAAATGTATATAGATAATGGGTCAGGTGCTTACATCCAGATCTAAGACTGGATTAAGGTAATCACAGTCAGCGTCCGCGCATCTAATGTTCATTTAAATATATAAATGTTCAATCGAATACCACTTCCGCATGTATTGAGGTGTCTGTCCCATAATGAGAAACTGGGGATGGTTATTTAGAACTTTAGGTCTAAATGGATGCCATATAAACTACACCTTAAGTTAAGGATAACCAAAAATATAAGTTAGTACATAATTGAAAATTATGTGAAGTGTGCCGAATCATACGTGCCCACGTTTGAGCCCTGTCCGCGGTAAAATCTGGAAATAAAGTGACGAGTTGCAGGATTGATCAAAATCAGTCTATTGGATGAATTGCCTTTTCTACACTATAAAATGCTTAGATTATACTGATAAATATATGCATATATCAAGTCAGGTGTTTATATAAAGATCGAAATCTTGATAAAAAAATTTCAATCGCCACTTGCGCAACCCCTGTTAATCTATTTTAAATATTAATTTGAAATTAGTATTTAATTGTCTAACTGAGCTGGTCAAAAATAAATTACATATTCTGAGGTTAGAAAATAGAAAATATTTGACTTTAGGAGGCAATCCAATAGGGCGATATTTAAATTATCCTTGTTGGCCAACCGGGCATTGTTTGTCAGGCTTGTTAGCGACCGTCAAACCTGCGATAATTCGCTAAAAATCAATCGCTTCAACATATTTCCCACCGAATTATCGGCTTTTGCTATCGTGATATCAAACATTGACTGTTTTGGCTAGGACACTGTATAACGTGTGTATAAGATTAAAATAGTTAAAAAATTAAATATGTTAAAAAAGTATTATCCTACTTATACTATAATCAAGGTTACGAACTTGATATAAATACTTGACCTATTAAGTACATACATTTGTCAGTATAAACTAATAATTTCATAGTGCAGGAAAGGCAATTCATCCAATAGACCGGTTTCGTCCTTATTCGGAACTCATCACGTATGGCCAGAATTGGCCACGGACAAGGCTCGAACCTGAGTTCCCAATAAGGACGAAGCCGGTCTACTGGATGAATTGCTTTTTCAACAGTATTCAATTCTTAGTTTATAATAACAAAACGGGTCATGCATTTATATCAAGTTCTCAACCTTAATTATTGCAAATGTAATCACCGCTCGCGCAACCACTGTTCGTTTAATGAGTAATCCTACTGTTTCCTCAAATTACTGCTGCTCTTTATTTGACGAACTGATATAAAAAAGAGAAATGTTCTACCAAGTCAAATGATTTAATAAATCAGCTATTCCAGAGATTAGTGTTAAAGAAACTATCATGAAAACAGAATATTGACTGGACCATGGTTTTCTCATTATAGAAAAAAAAGAGTTTTACAAGTTGTGAAAACTTGTAACAGAATAGTTTCGAAAGTGATGTTGGAATTTTTGTTTTTTGTGCGCATTGTTAAATAGAACATGCAAATCAAACAAAAATACCAATCGAAACTATATGTTAAATATAGTGCCTGTCTAACTAACATGCAGCAAAATAGAATATCCACTGTATTTGAATTTAAACGAGTTCAAAGAGATTCTTCCAAGCCCTAATATAAAATTACGAAGGGGTTTATAAACGCGAAACAATTTAGTTATTTCTTGAAAGTATCTGTTTTAAAATGTAAAAAGATGTATTAACAACCTTCAAAGTTTTATACAAAGATATTTTAATAATTAAAATATTACTGTTTTGAATTATCAAGTTTTTAGTGTTATTAACACCGAAAAAAATGAAGTAAATTTTTGTCAACATTTGAATCGAAATATATTTCAAATGTATAAAACATATTTTGCTTGTGTTCTTTTTGAACATGCATTAATTAACGGTTATAAAAAGAAAAAATTATTTTAACGTTCCTCATATTGCATTATAAAACACATTATCCATATTAACGATTGCGCAAAAATAAATGAAAATGTCTTCTTTTAATTAAGTTTATTTAAACTAATGTAAAGAATAGTAATGATAATCTCTCCGAAGAAGACTTTGACCCAACCATGCTTAAAATAAGGGACGATGAATTATTACGATAATTTTAGTTATACTTTTTATGTTAAGCTTTTATAAAGAGTCCATTCATTACATATAGTTTAAAAATGGCACTACGCTTATTTTCATAATATTCTTTTTTTCCAAATATCTGCATAGCTACTAGTCGAATATATTCGTAGATTTTTTTAAAGGCACGCATATTCATTTATGTAATAGGTATGGTGTAACTAGAAACAGATTAGTCTCCTATAAGATCTGTAGCGTTTTTTCAAATTCGGCATGGAGAAAATGAAGAATAGCATTACTCAATTTTTTTGTAATTAACGGCCACTATTTGCAAGTGTTCAACTTAATTCGCTATATTCATTGATAAGCAATTTTTCATAATTAGGTGATGCAGTATCCTTAACGTATGCGCATTAAAACATTATTTACGTCAAATGAACAAATATCTATTTTAAGTTCGGAAAAAACTGATAAATAAACCATATGTTAATATGTACAAATGATACAACTGACGCCAAAGCCATGAATGTCAACTTGGCAGGAAAGGGGCTGAAAAACTTACTCCGTCATATATATTTTAGACTGCGTTAACAGTAATTAAGAAATAAATACACTATGAATAGCGCAAACGTGTGATTTTGACCTAAAAAGTCACCAATATCTTACAAACATAAAAATAAAATAGAAATCATTTGCGCGTTAAAAGGTTTTGGAAAATATTTTTTACCTGACTGCATGCAGAAAATACATATAATTAACATAACCCATCTTTCGTTAATTTACCTTATATTCCATAAAACTACGTCCAGTAATAGTTTTAAAATTATATTTTTTGATTGCATAAATAAAACTTTTTCCTGATGTTATCGTTTTTTCAATGATAGTTTGTTCCAGTAACGTATTGTTGGCTATCAAAATAAGTCATTTTTATGGTGAAGAAAACATGACGTGTTAGACTGCTAAACAAATAATAATTTAGTCGATAGTGAAAACAAAACTTAAATCAAGTTTGCGAAGCTGAGACAAACACTAACATCATTGAATATAAACTGGCACATAACTTATAGTACTAAACTGAAAAATATGATGACGTTAAGAAATAACGGAGATGACTCATATACAATGTACGTAAAAAGAAATGCGAATGCAAAATTCTATGCAGATACGAATTCAAGGGATTTTCAGTTTCTGTTGCACGCTTAAAATTTGTACGATGAAACAATAATTGCTTGATTGGGTGGTGGAAAAACTCATTAAATAAATTCTTTCTCGTACGAAAAATAATTAGCCCAACTTTAGTAAAGTAATGACACAAAAAACTTGCGACTGACGATAGTTTGTTATACTACGCGAACGTTTTGAAAAAAATGGCTTGAGTGTTATTTTAGTTACCGTAAACTTGATTTATCGAACAAGAAGACTTATTCAATAATTTCGTCATTTAGAGATTGTTGATAGAACAATTGCAATTGGGTTTATTTCTTCAATCTACAATAAATATTTAAGTTTGTTGTCATGCTTGACTTTGCGTATAGTTCCACCAATTTTTTATATATGTTTCAAATCACCATTTGTTGCAGTTTTTTTTATTTCGACGAATTCAAAAAAATGCCAAAACTAAACAGAGCCAATTGCAGAATAAATGCGTAACAAATTTCAAAATTCAATATTTTAATATTTCTAAGTAATATGGTCACCAAATTCTGAGATATTCTACCTGCACGAGCGTACAAATACTAAACACACACAAACATTTGAACACAATTATATATATATATATATATATATATATTATTGGTAAGAGAAAACATTTAAAAACAAAGTGGATAAAAGCCGGCTTATTTTAAAAATACTGGGCCCCAAATTACAATCGTACATTCGTATCTATTCCTGATTTTTATTTGATTAAGTGAAGGGAAATAGATTTATTTCGAGTTTTCTCCCATTTCTTGTTTCTTGTTTTTTGTGAGTTGACTAGTGAGCGCATGATCGTACGTGTATAGGTGCGTGTTTGTGTGCATGTAGGGGCGAATCTTTTTGTATTGCAGTTAGATATTTGAAATATAGTTATGCTTATTTTGATGGATTACCAATTCTGACTAAATTATTAATAGCTCTTAAATATTCACGTACATGCGGTGTCAAATATATTGGACTTAAGAAGAAGCAATTGACCAACAGAATTCGTCAACATTAACTTAAGAAATTGATTTAAAAATTCCTGACACTGTTACGCAAATCAGTTATCTCTGAGTTTATATTTAAATCGTAACATCCATCAAATTTAACGAATTTCACATTTCTACACGAAGATTTGTTATTCAAATTTTAAACCATTTATATAAAGTATCAAGTAACTGGCCTAAAAATTCGAAAGTTACAGCAGTATATTATTCTACTTGACTGGCCACGACACGCAAAAATTAACATAAATTTACTAGCATCAGATAGAGCCCAAATATCCTTTAGACCAGCGCAAACGAACATGCAATCAGAGGAAAAAAGAGTGGGCGCAAACAGCATCCCTATCGTCATTAACAGTGAAAGAAATTGCACAAAAAATATGAGAAATCATCACTGAAAGCTGCACTACCTGCGCTGTTACGATGGAAACAAAATAAATTACAACTGCTAGGCGATGCGATAGAAAATATACTGGAAAGAACACTCGCACACGTAATAGTCAACAAAGCTAACACCTGGTCAAACCACAAACCATCAATTTAAGAAAAAACACACCTCAAAAATCATTCTTTAGGGCAATACAAATTATCGCTAAACGCAAACCTACGTACAAAGAATGACAAAACAACCCGCAATAAACCAACGTCAAGAAATAGGCGAAAAACCAAAAATCGGAATATTTGTCATCCACATAATGATATGGAAACCAAAAATGAATTTAAATTAAATACTGTAATGTATAGTTTTGTAATTTTGTAATTAATCGGCCCAAACCCATTTTGATATTAACTGTGTTTTCTCTTACTAATAAATAGTATACTGTATAATATTTAGAGAGCACTTAGTATATATATATATATATATATATATATATATATATATATAACCATAAAATATATATGATACAACATTCGTCTGAGGGGATGATACTGGTTAATCAACAGAAATATATAATAATATCAAAAATAAGGAATTAAAAATTGTTGATGTACGTTGAGCAGAATATTTAGAGTAGTAAGGTCGTTCGTACGTGCAATAATAAATAGTTAATGAAACCGCATTTATTAAAGGAGCAAGGGCCAATAGCATTCAGCCATGTATACTTGAAATGAAATAACCGCGTGTGTGTTTCTTGAAGAAATATTGCGGAATAAGTCATATTACGCGCATACTTGAAGCTAAATGATTAAAAATAGAAACAGATTCGTATATATAAATTTCCAGTACAAAATAATATTTAACTGCCAAGCTTTCTGGAGAATGTTTTGAATATGTCTACAAATATGGTCTAAAGTCGCGATAAATAGTAATTTAATTAAACATACTTTTAGTTTTAATTTTAAGATGACACTCAATGTTGTGTTCTATATTTGAGAAAAACTGCTTGAGTTTATGAGGAACAGACAACAATGGAAAAAGTTAATCTACTAAATATTTAGCATACCTATCTGGGCATAATGAGGCGTATTTGTGTTTACATAGATGAAAATTAAAAGAAAACAATCACAACAACTATATTTAATGTAAAATAGAAACATTTAGGGAAGGGAGGCCGATAGAATGAATACTACGGAACAAACTTCCCTAAACTAAATGTGAACTCATATGTATATTGCGATATTGCGAATGTGTGTATATAATTGTGCGCGTTTATATGTCTGGTTGCGTTCAGCGTAGTTTTAACCGAATGTCCAGTTTTTTTTCTCGAAATATGCAAATTATATGGCTACTAGGCTTCTTATTATCTAGACATAATTCTTCTGGCGAGTTACCCACGACGAAGCTTTAAGGGAAAGCCGTTTTGACACAGTTACTATTTTTAATGATTAACTTGCTAAAATAGTTGAGCTCTTAGTGATGTTTATTTAAGCTTAATTCTAGAAACACGTCAAAATAGCAGCATAAATTCTGAGAAACTGTGCATAAATCTCCTAATTTTCCAAATATGATAAAATAATGCCCAGCTTAATAAAAAAAGTAAATAAGACGCATATTGATTGCGCGAGTCACGGTAACAATTATTTAAATCAAGTTTGTGTTCCTGAAGTAAACATTAATCCCATTGTATATAACCAGTCATCGAACAACATAGCAGAACTACCGAAAGTCGCGCGCATTGACACGTTTGGAATTTCCGTTATTATCATCAGAGTTGGACGGCAAACTGACTAGCGAGGATTAAACCGTATGACATATATTTGGAAAGCAAAATTGGATATGTGGCTCTCATCGCTGGTAGTCCCACATATATTACACTTGGGTGAAAATGTCGGTTGCAAAATTTCTATGCAGTCACGAACATTAAAGGTTTTCAGCTGTCGCAACACACATATATTGACAATAATATTCGTGACTGTATAGAATTTGTGCAAGCGATATTTCCAATCAAGTACGAGTCTACTAGAGGTGAGAGCCGCATACCTAATTTTTTTCTTTATATATGCAATGCGATTTATTCCTCACTAATCAGTTTGCCGTCCTTCGCTAATGATGATCATGGAAGATCGCAACGCGTCAGTGCTTGCGATTCACAGCAGCCATGTTAAGGTTTTGGACGACTGGTTAAATAGAATGGGGTTTGTGTTTACTTCATGCTCGCAAACTTGATTTAAAAAAGCATGTTGGTAATAAATCAAACATCATATGCAATATATGGGTAAAATGGCATAATAAGTAGGTTGTATGCGTGAAGCAAATACTCAAATAATCAATTCCAGGCGCCAGCAATTCAGGCAATTACTAAGGTGTGTCCTGTGATGACGAAACCGATATTGAAGGTAGAATTTATTTATTATCTATATGCTGTCTGCTCTATACAGAAAATAAATATGCGCATATTTATATACTTTTTGTTTATACTGGCAACAAATATATATATATATATATATATATATATATATATATATATATATATATATATACATAATATTCTACCGTTATACTTCGAAGCACAGGTGGTGTGATGCATGCTCTATAATAACAGACGGCTTATGTATTTTTTGGACTTCAGGTTGAAAGCGATGCTAGGTGGATTCATGTAAAGGAAAGACTTACCAAGATATATATGATAGTATTTCCGATTGATACTGTTTGGACGGTCAAAATGTACCACATTCCTCTCAAATATGTTTAGTAGATATAGGGAGTAATACCACCTCCTGCTGATAAATTGCCAGTAAACACAAAATGAATATGTACATGGGGCAATACTATCCGTTATTGATAGCTCTGGTTTATTCTTCAGTTTTTATTCGATATAATTTTTATTAGGTGCGCATCACTTAACACACAATTGCATACGATGGTATAATACTGTAAATGGCATACAATTCCCGGCTTGGGAGGTGAATTTCTTAAGATGCAGGACTCTCAAGCAAATGTGCCCTGGTACGGTATCCGGGAACATTAATTCGGTCAAGTACCTAACAAGAGCCAAACGGGATCAAAAATGGCCTATTAGGTAGATTGTGTAAGTGATGTTTACAATACACACCTATTTAAAATATGTTTAGCTTACTTTTATGTGGCTTTCCGGAGGGTCGTTTAGCAAAATTTGATGCATGAATAGGCGTGGCTCTGCAATATTTTCTTGAAAAAAACACTTACCGTACTTTAGATGGCTAACTTTGGTTCGAATACAGTATGAGTGAAAAATTCAACAGAAACTGTGGTAAAAAGAGAGAAATCATCTCAATTGTCTAAATTAACCTTTGAGTTATAAGCAGTGGTGTAAAAAATAGCTGTCAGTCGTAATATTATAATTTGTACCTTTATAAATATGAATTTCCATTTCTTACGTGGTTGAACAAGTAACATTTTATTTAAAGTCAATCGCAAAGTAATGTTACCTCATCCTCATAAGGTCGATTCTGATGTAATTCTAGGTCTAACAGTGTATTTTATAGTATACATTTGATTCCGAGGCATGAATCTCTGCTTCATATATGTGAAACGTAGATATTCAATGCAAATTTTAATCGAATAAATATAAATTTTATGGTATTTTTCTTTATGCAAAACGCATTTAAGACCACAAACAAAGTGCAGCTCCAACTATCCAACTTGATCTAAATGGAGCTAAGCCAGTTGGAGATGCTCTTGGATAAATGGTAATTATTTGAAGTCCCCTCAAGTATAATCGGTATAAAAAATGATAATACGTTTGATACATATATATATATATATATATATATATATATATATATATATGCATATATTTTTGCAGAAACATTTTATAACAGAAAATAAATTAACTCTTTAGAAACATGATAAAGATTGTCATTCTGGGACGCAGATAAACATTGAATAGAATTTCCTTCATATATTGTGTTTCAATTTCTTTTTATGCCAATTTTTTTCATGCAAATATTAATATAATTTAAAAAAATTAGAATTATTATTTATTAATTGAATTTTGAACCTTTTATATTTAATTTACTAAATTCGTCAATAACTAGGATTGATTCTCGAAGACAATATTCCATTTTTTATTAAATCAAGTAAATTTTTGAGCTATAATTTAGCAAGCAATCGCCGTAGAGAATTTACCATTAATAGTACTCATTTTTTTAACAGAATTGTTTTTATTTGACTTCGTTACGCTGCTTGTACGTCCTTTATATTTATTTTGGTACCGCGTCAGTCGACATAGCAAATTTACCCTTGCCAATTCGAGTCTTTGTGCTTCCGTAGAAATTTTATTTTTGCTGTTAATTAAAAACGATTATCTACATTTCGATAAAAGATATTTTTAAATAATTTTTCAATACTTTGTTTCTCTTTACACCCTAATTAATTATTTTATATTCTAGATTTGGAGATGATAAAAGTTAGTCTATTTCAAAAAAATGTTAAAACGCCAAAACTATATTTGGTTACTGGTAGTAAACATGATATATTTGACTATACATAGAAAAAATTCTTTATTCAAATTCAATTGCAAAGTTTAAAGCCTTTTCACTGTAATGCACAGTCACCTCCTGAAAACAGGATTTTCGACTGAGTTTGAATAAAAGAAACGACCTTTGAGTGAATTTCCATAACGAAGAATTTTCCAGCTAAATCTTCAATTTATTCATAGGGGTTTTTTAATTCTGCCAAAACCTTTGTATTAAAAACAAGCAAATATTAGCAAGTAACAGAATAAATATCGTGCATACGAAGAATAAAGTGAAGTATGCTGCAAATGTAAAAAATATTTGGCATGGCTAATGCAGTGCTAGGTAAACGAAAATTGTATTTTAAGGATGCATTTTATTGTATAAGGTATAATTAATTTAATATGCATGCATTACTCGATAATTTGAGTGAAATCATTTATGGCAAAGCGAAGCATACCAAAGCATCACAAGATTTACAAAATACCTCTACAGAATTTATTTGCAAAAAGCAAGAGATTTATCAAACTAGCAAAATAATTAGGCTTCAAGAGGAAAATGGGAACTTGAGAATTGTTGTTGTGTTTACCTGAACGCCAGGGCTCGTCATATGGTGTTTGTGGAGTGGGATTGGGAAGACCTTCCAGTAGGGAAAAAGAGATAAATTATAAAATTAGATATTATTAACATATTTCGGCAGGATAAAACGTTTCTTTGGGTTAAATAAACATATGATTGAAGCAAATAAGCAAAACTATTGAGCTATAGTATTATGTGAAAAGAAAATAGTAAGCAATAAAATTTAGCAAGTAAGATGTCCAAACTGATTCTTGAAATCAATTTTGCGAGTGGAATAAAAACACCGACCACATTGTATCGAAACCGTCCCAAAAAGCTGCAAAACTTCCATCCCTCACACGTAATTACGCGTATCGATCATTCTTTATTATTAGCAGAGCACAATGACAAACTAACTGACGGGAATCAAGCCGCAATGCATAGATAAGTAAAGCCAATGTAGATATGTGGCTCTCATATCTAGTAGTTTTGCAATCGCGAACATAAACTTTCTTCAGTTTTCGTCACATTTATAAGAGGTGGTATTTGTCTTCCTCGAAATCAATAGATATATAAAATTTTATATTCTTTTCAACGACTGATATGCGACATAACATAGCATGCAAATATTAATATACCTCATTCCCCAATCTGAGAACGAGTTTAACACATTTACTTACTATAGCTTGGTAACAGTAAAAAGCCTTAATTTAAAAAAAATAACAATAAATTAAGTTAAATAAGCCTAATATTTAATTTCATCTCCTGGCTACTGTACCGAAGATACGACAATACAAATGACCCCCTACTCCCATTGTTGGATAGCCAAGTCATTTACAGATTCTAGCAATGTTAATCAAATGTAAACTCTGTTCGCGTTTTGTAGAGCAGAAGCATCGTTAAGCATTTTTATATATGTGTACACGTTTAATTCATTCATTTTACGGATTCATTATTATAAATTCTATTCTTGATTACTTATACAGTTCTCGTCAAAACAAGATTATTTTACAAATGAGACATAAATTTTACAAAATAAATTTAATTGCGTAAAATTAAATTCCATAAGCATTATAGCACTTGGAATTCTCAATTTCCAACGTGTGTTTTATACACTTTCATACTTCATGGTCCTGCTATAATAGCTACAACGATTGCCTAATACGGATATGCATATATTTAAAAGCATATTATGAAAATAGCGTTGAAAGCGTATTTATATTATATATATATTTTTTTATATTAAAGCATATGCATTGAGGCTAAAACAAGGCAGCGGCCAACTTACTTAATATAAATTTGCAAAGGTTTGTCAACCGAAAACAAAATGTCTGGTGTTCAACAGTTTGTCTCATCTAAATTAAGGCTTGTGATTACCTAGTAGCCGGAACCACATACAAATGTATGAGATAAATACGACAAAAAAAACCACTAAAAATACTGGATTTGTATTTCTCGACATGTGAACTAAAATCACTATTACGTTTAATTGATTTTTTAGCATATGATATTGCAATGGTCGGAAAAAATTTACGAACCATTCACTTTTACACGAGCCATTTATTATATATATATATATATATATATATATATATATATATATATATATATATATATACATGCATACATACATACAAACATGTACACACTTACCAACCAATACAACAAGAAACAAGTAAAAGCGGAATAAGATTTACATTTACCTAGCCTCTGTCAATTACAAACCTAGAACGTATATAAATGAATGATTGTATAGCGATCATTAGTATTCACGAAATAAAAGGCCTTTATCGACTGGCCAAGAATAACAAAATTCAACATCAATCTACTAGTATCCAGTCAAGACCAAACAGGCCCTCGACTACAATCAACAAAAATATATTATATATATATATTTATATATATATATATATATATATATATATATATATATATATATATATATATTGATGTGCATTAATTTGAGTGCATATACTTGAGTCCGTATGCGCGTCTGTGTGCATGTCATTGTTCGTGTAGTGTTCATTATCATTGTCTTACAGAGTTCTGTTGTAGATCTGGTTGGTTTTTGGTATTGATGGAGTACGTTTTGGCTGTAATGTGATTCAAGGACTATTACGTGGGCGATGCTTTTCCCCCGTACTATGTTTTTTATTTCACCTTGTTGTTCAATTTATTATGCAGCTTTGGTAACAGCATAGGGTGTGTATATTGCATTGTTGATCGCTCATATCGTTGTGTGATTTCATTCACTGTTTACGGTGAGATAAATGCTGGTTGCACATCTGTTTTTCTTCTGTTTCTTGCCAATTTGGTCGAATGCTTATGATGCTGGTCAAATGGGTGTTTTGGTTTGCCTGAATGCAAATAATTTGTTGTTGGTACTATGATTGGTCGCCAGTCAATTTAAATATCATGTTGGTGAAACGCTTGAGTGATTAGGCCGAGTGCCTATTTTATAAAATGAGTTTCGAGGATGTATAATAATTTATCGTAATTTACTGTATGTAGAATTGGGAAATTTGTCAAATAAGCTTGGTGCTCATTTTCCAAAAAATTCTGGGAGATAGTTGATCTTCTTGACGGCGTTAGGCCTTTGTTAATCCATTTCTGTCATAGGCTATACAGGATTTGGAGAGAATTGGCAATTGATCCCTGGTATCCACCCTCGTGTCTATGTGTGTTGTAGGTAATTTCAAGTTTTCATTATGGACAATCTCTTTAGTGATTCGGTTTAAAAGCCGAGCAATTATTTAGGCCGGTAGGTCACCTCTAAATGTTAAGTTTAGGAAAATTTTTTAACGATATCCTCCGTTGAACAAATCGGACCTTTTCTGATGTTGACATCTATGAACCACTCCAGGTAGTTGTTCATTAGTAAACGTTTCCTCAGGTGGCATAATTATTCCACGATCTCGTGGTCAGAGCAGATATTCTTCATTTGGTTAACTAGGTAGTTAACTAAGATTCTTTTGTAAGATTTTGATACAGTGCTATTATAATAAATTTATGGGCTGGAGAAATTATATTTTCCAGGTATTGCTAATTTCAAATCACAATTTTTTCTCTCGAGTGGCTTGTATATCCATTAATGACAACAATTATCCCTCGTTTCCTTAAGCGTGATTTCGATGATTGGATCGGCTTCATTTGCTTGTTTGAAGATTTCGGTTGGGTTTTATGCAATTAAAATAAACAATTGTAGATCATCTGCATAAACTTTTTTAGTTCACTTGTTAGTTCAAAAGAGTCCTTGATGGAATTCGAGTTTTTGACATTTTGTAGTGGTTGAAACTGTTTTCATGGAAACATTATGGGTTTATTTCGAGGTGCGTGGATCAAAGATATAATGGGTCACATCAGAGGAGCGCCTGAAGCTGCCAAGTTTTTATGAAGTTTTAGTTTGTCAAAAAGTCTTGCGGGATTTTTTCTGATAGGGTTCGCTTTTTCTAATTTTGTTTATGCCTCCTGAACTGTTTTCGTAATCAACCAATTGAAGTAAAAATTGTTTTTCCATCTTCTTCAGAATAGCACTTATTTCCCTTCAATATTTGTTGAAGAAACTTTTTTTTACTGTCTGGTTTGAATTCGATTGATCATGTATGTTTTTGTTCATGGATACATGTAAGCATCGGATTTAGGTAAAACAACTCCTGATTCTTTGTTTGGTGTCGTAAGTCATGTAGACTATTCTGATTGTAGTTTTCTTAATTTGTCTACATGTTTCTTCGAAATGATTTAACTGCGTTTGAAATTATTTCTGCATTGTTCTAGTGCACTAAATATCTCAGTTTTCAATCCTCATCTATTTAATGCTTGTGCAGCGTTGCCTTTTGTTAAGTCGTTGTAGATCTTGGTACTACTCAATAGATCTACTTCTGTTGATTGGCTGCTTTTTTACGTGTCTGCTATGAATGAAGCAGCAAGCATAAGACAATATGATAACTATTGGAAATTCGGATAAAAAAGGCTATTTATGTTTGAAGTAAAAGAGAAAGAATAACTTTCTGTAAAATTTGGTAATTAATATCAGATTTAGAAAATTATTGTGTGATGTTTTTCTCCTTCTAGTAATAATTGCTTCTCTACATGTATGTTAACGAAGACTTTTCTGTTTCCGTTTTTTGTTAAACAATCAGATGTAGTCTCACGTTAAAATTAATGTGTATATGGAAATAATTGGTCAAATGCAGGATTTTCTCCAAATCATTTTTGAACTTGTTTTTAAAGCAAATTTTATTATCTTGACTATAAAAATTATTTTGAAGTGAAATTTTACATTTATTTTCGACATTGCAGGCTTAATAAAAGTTTTGTTCTGTGAACGTGGTTTTCCGTTATACGGATCATGACAAGTTTTTGACTTCTAAACATAAGAATTGTAAGATAAAAAAGAGGAAGCTTGTTCTTTTATTTTTTCATTAATTTAAATTGGTTGTCTCGGTCGAATCCAATCGCCAAATTTTTAATTTGTCTAGCATTGCCGGCTTTTCGAATAAAGACCAATAAGTCATCTACATATCTACTTTGAAGCGTAGAATTCTGCTAAACACTGTAGGCTATTTTATTATAGTTGTACTATGAATATATCAGCTAAGAGCAGAGCTATACAGCTTCCCAGTGGTACGAAAGGTTGTAACAAAGCGTATTAACAAAATTTTTATTTTGAATACAGATATCGGATAACAGTACAGCTAATAGTATTAATTGATAAGCTTGTCGAGAAAATTGAGGAAAAATACCCTAAATTAGGACAATTTTGTTTAAATTATGAAATTACGATTACACGAAACTCAAATTATTTCATTTTTATGAAATTATCAGAGGATGATGATTTGAAATGTTTCCAGATAATTGAGTAATCACGTTATTTCAGTATATTTTAAAGAGGATTCAGAAATACAGGTAAAGTTTAAAACAAATAAAGGTCCAATATATCAAACCTTATTACGATAAAGCTCAGCAAAAAATGAATTCGGCTAAACGATTACGAAGATTATTGCCCGATCATTTTGTGTGCTTTCTTTATTAATATAAGCCAAACGTAACAGATTATGCATTTTAAAATTTAGTATTACATTTTATGCAGTCTCTAGAATAAATTATTCAAATGTGTGATTATTTTGCCTACGCATACTTTTAAACTTGAACTATAGGTATGAAGAAATTTTTTTATTATCAAGTAGGCATTGAAGGTCAAGAACTGTGCTTATATTGCGAAAAAATGACTTAAAATATCTTTACCTTCATTTCAACCTACTTCCGCTTCTTTCAAGATTGAAGTGTTGTAGAATCCAAGAACAATAAATTAGAAAATCGTATGCTTACCTATTCATTAGCGTATGCTGGTATATATTTTATTGAATACTACCTGTTAGCAGTGATGAAGAATTAACCTACCAACAAAAAATTTGCACTTTATCCTACTGCATTCAAAAATATAAAGCATATTAATCCTGTTTGATTTTAACGAACAAATAAATTTACGAACGAATTATTCAACATATAAAGAAATAGCAGTTTAAATTAAAATGGTATTTGCCATTTAGCATGTGATTTGTCAGGGTTTTACCACTAAAAATCTGTTAATCACTTTAGTGGAGAGGATTTTTAATATCACTCCGATTGTACTGATATTTGGTGTATGCATAAGAAAAATGTCGTAGGATAAATTTTTCTGTTTCTATGAGTTTATTTCTAATTTCTATGTCAATACTTTATAAGTTTAAATAATTTTATATCTGCGCTGGCTTAAAACCATAGCATAATGTGTTTGTATATTTTTTACCGCAAATATTATAAAATTTGCAACTGCAAAATACTGCTTAACGTTACTTAGTTTTATCGACACACGCTTATTATAGCAGTATAAAAGTTAATTAAAATAACGCTGTGCAACTTGAAATCTTGTCAAATACAGCAATTGGAACACCCCTGGCGGTGAGAGATTTAGATAAGTCTTCAGAATAATATATTCACGCATACCATGTTGTAGTTCGGTTTGACTTCCTTGTGCAATACGAAAGAGGAGGTCGAAACGTTGCCCGATTTTTGATTATCTAGTTTTCAAAAAATATTTACCTGACAATTAACCGACTTAGGTATTGGTCCCAAAAAAGCAAATGTAAATTAATCAATTGAAAGTTTAATGAATAAAATTAATTTTTTTTGCCTCTAGGCACTTTTTCCGATAAACATTTTTATTTATTACTTGAAAACTTCTGTTTTCTATCCTAACTTGACAGTAGCTGACGATATTCAGTAAAGGACGAAAGTAGTGTCAAGTAGATAGACCGACATTTAAAAGTAAATTTATTTTTGAATACATGTAGATAGCTAGATTAGTTATTCGAGAAATAATAATGGTATGAAACTTCATCCAAATTAAACTAACTTGTTTTAAATATAAGGAAACGGTAAATCACTTAACTTTTGTCATCTGATCATTGTCCAAATATTGTGCCTGAATATTTTGATAATCATTTCCTAGTGTCTTTGTCAACTTACTTCTCTTCATACTAAATATTCAAAACCAATATATAAAATAAATGAAGCCTCTTTTTCCCTTGCTCATGATATCATAATTCAGTACATCATTTCATATTGTTGTAATTAAAAACCAATTGTCGGACGCATAATACGGGATATTGAAAGCAATGTAGGATTGTTCTATCTAGATCCATTTACACGTGCATATACTTAAATTTAACTAAATATTTCACAACAATAGACACACATACACTCGCAGGCACACACAAATAAAGTACAGTAATATAGAAACATGTCAGTAATTGCTATGGGATCAGTCAGTCTGAAGTATAAATAAAGCTATTTAAATACTACATATTTCACTAGTACTAAACCTTGTCAAAATTAGTTTTGATGATCGGCTTATTGACAAAGATGGCTGAAAATAAGTATCGAAATCTTCAGGCGCAAAATATTGGCAGGTGTAGATAGCATCTTAATCAAGAAAATAAGGATGAAAAGACAATATATTGACATCATATCTTACAAAATATTAATTCCTGAAAATGGTTAATTATTGGCAAAAATAATATGCTAACACTGTTCATGTAGAGTTAAATTAGGGAATTGTGTAGGACAAGCGAATTTGACGCACTTTGTGGAAACTATTTCAATTTCCTATTAAATGTCTATCTAATAAATAGGAATTCCAAAGTTATTATGATAAGCTAAACGAACAATTCGTTTTTGCTTCAATCTTTTTTATTTATTAAATTATGAATATCAGAAAGTTGTGTGAATTTTTTTAATTTTTAAATAAATTTGATAAATGAATTCTCTTTTGTTATTATAAAGAAAATTTATATGAAGCTTATAACAAATTAATTGCAAAAACGTCTTATTGCCTTCATTATGGTAAATAATGAAAATTCATTTAAAAAACCATATATTACAAACCATTGTTGGCATTTCACGTATTTAATTACCCGTATTCTAATTTGAATTTTGTCAGGCCTACTTAGTTTATTTACACTCCAGTAAGTTATACTTCTAAATTTATTCACCGATCATTCGGAAAAATTCTAGTTATCTATATCAATTAAGCACATCATGACTTCTAGCTTTGTGTGGCTTCATTCATTACCAGATAAACTTAATTTGTTAACATTTTGTAACCAATTAAGTATTACTCAGAATTTTGATAAAATGTGCTATAAACGAAGAACTGTAACATTAGAATAAATAGAGCTTAAAATATACAGCATAAAACACCAAAGCTAAAAGACAAAGACGCGAAATTAATTGCGAAATCTAATATATAACATATATATATATATATATATATTTCTTATCTATATATATACTATAAAATAGATATTAATCTATGCTAAAAATAGGGTGGTCTGTATGGATCAGATGGTTAAAAGATGAGTTTAGGTAACAGGCTCGAAAATTTTGGCAACTGTATTATATATGTATTATATGTGACAAACCCGGTATGCATTATGTAATGCATGTTTAGTCTTATTCAATGCTTGCTTTATGACAAAAAATATCCAAAAACAAATCCTGCTGTAACATCAGTTCCATTGCTGGAATGTTGACTGCGTTATAATGACAATTCGGAGAAGGTAAGTAAAAATGCCAATCGAAATCGTTACTTAATCTGAGCAATATTTAAGGATGTATATACATCCATTTGTCAGGTTAAATTATGCATTGCATAATGTAGAATAGGCAATTCATCCAATGGAGCCGTTTCGTCCTTATTGGGAATTCTTAAAGTACCGTGAAGAATTTTCTGCGGACGGAAACTGATACCCAAAAAGAAACACAAATGCAATGTGTGTAAACGATATTGAAAGAGAGGTTTTGGGCGATTCTGATCAAACTGCACTTTCGTTCATTTCTGGACACTACTTGATTTGTGCCTAATATGGATAATACTGGTATAGTTGATGAATTACTGTTGCTATCTTACGCAATTTTTAGTTTACACGAACAACAAGTAATGAAATTTTGACATTAAAATTTATATATATATATATATATATATATATATATATATATATATATATAGAAATGAAGAGAGAGATGAGAGAAAAGAGAGCTACAGAGATAGAGAGAGATGGAGAGAGGTAGAAGATGGCTGAGAGAGAGGTGAGAGGGAGGTGGGGTGTGAGAGGAGAGAGAAGCTCGAGGGGAAGAGATGGGGAGATGAGGGGCTGGAGGCCAGAGAGACAGAGAGAGAGAAACAGAGAAACAGAGAGAGAGGGCCAGAGAGACAGAGAGAGAGGCAAGAGAGAGACAGGAGAGACAGACAAGGCAGGGGACGGAGGAGAGGGCAGGAGACAGGGGGAACCCGGAGAGGAGACAGAGAGAGACACAGAGAGAGACTTGGACAGACCGGACAGACAGGGGGTGCAGGGGAGGCAGGACAGGCGGATGTTGAGAAGAGAGAGAGACAGAGAGGAGGACAGACCGGACAGTGGCCCAGGACAGGCAGAGACAGAGGAGAGAGGATGGAGGACAGAGGGAGAGAGAGAGTACAACTGAAAATTGTGTGCAAAGTAGTCTGCGGTAGGATGGCTCAGTGGTTAGAGCACCAGATTCCGAAGCAGACGTGTCCAGGTTCGAGTCCTGTCTGTGGCAAATTCTGGCCAGTACATGATGAGTACCCAATAAGGACAAAACCGGTCTACCGGATGAACTGTTTTATAATCGTTTGGTGTAAGCTAAATGCTAATCATTACGCGGGTTTGAGAATATCCTGCAAATTTTTCTCGCATAGATGTTTCTGCTTTTTTGTTTTCATGATTCTGCATTTCGTGTGTGTGTCTATGTGTATTGATTTACCACCGGGTAATTTCTGCTTCTTGCTGACACAGTTTGTTCTTACATCGCGGCACCTTTATTTCTTGTCTATTATTTTGTGCATTTGACACTTCTATTGGAACATGTGAGCACAATTCAATTCTTTCTTCTTCACAAAGCCATAGCGGAATTATTTCTATACGTTAAGGAAGAAATATATAAAAAAACATGAATCCATCTTGAATGTTTATAATTTCCATCCTTATAATTCATGATCTAACGGGCCTCGAATAAATTCAATCAACACCTATAGTCAGAAAGAACAATAATTCCAATTTATACAGGCTTCATGAGATGAAACGTTTGCAAAGAAAGTGACAGCATAAAATTTGGACACTCAAGAAAATAGGCAACAAATAAGCATATTCTCTTTCTCTACCTTATGTGTAAATTTAATGTCTGTGACGGAATTTTTGGTCAGTTCTAAGATTTCTTCAGGATTTCAACATTTTGAATAAAGAACAACACATCTCCTATATAGAATGTATTGTTTAATTAGGTTATATATGTTGATTTGATCTAGATTGTACATAAACCCATCAACTTGGAGCGGTGCTAGGCAAATTCTTTTGACAACGCCAAAGAACTGGTAGAAGCACTCAACATTTTATAGCCACTAAACTTTTTTATTGAAAGTTAAAATTGAATACTTTCATGTCTTTCACTTAAATCGGACAATACATTTGCTTATTTTAGATTAAGTCGCAGAGGTTCACCATTGCGATGCTACGTTTACATAGGTCATTGTTTCATAGGCAACCTTCTTGTTCTTTAAAACTTTTGCTAATTCAAAAGTACATTTAACAAGTTATAGCTTAATTATGACCCGAATTAAGTGCTTGAATTTGCATAAAAACGTAAATACTATTTGTTTTTTAGTGTTTAAAATTGTCATTTTTATACGCATTTGTGTTCCGAGACTTGTTTGATTCTTGTTTATTTTTGAATATCGATTTTGCCAAGTGGGAGATGTGTTACGCAATTTTTATTTATAAACTTATTCGATAAATTTTGATTTTTTTCTAGAAGCTAGCATCGATTTTGCGCTGCGATTTTACATCTTTCTGGGAGTGATTATCTACATATGCGTATATATCAAGAAAGACAGAGATTATTTTAGTGGAATTGGTAAAATGCTTGCGTTTAAATTACCAAATAAAAACATATGTTATCAAAGTATAGTTATGGATTTTCCTGCTTGCTACACACTGTGCATGGAGCAATTATTCATTTATTTATCAGTAATTTAAAAAAACATTTATTCCTTACACATATTTTATCGGCCCACGTTAACAGGATTTAATTATTTTCAGCATTGCTATGTATCAGCACGGATTGCGACAGTCAAATGTCCCAATACCCCAAAATATTAATTCAAACCCGTATGCGCGTCTCCTAAGGCACGAAACCTAGCATTACACACCATTCTCAGTCTAATACAGGAAATTTGCTTACGTGAATTTAGTTTTCATCTGCTTTAATTTATAATTCCATTTAGCTAGCTCGTAAATGTCATTATAAGTTCGAGTCTACGCTATATAAGGATTGGTTTTTAATTTTTTCAGAATTGCAGGATTCTAAAGGCAGTTGCTAGTTTATATTAAAAATTTCAACCCTGTCAAATTATTGTAATTGTCTTTTATCTATTTAAGAGGCATCGTTTCTAACTTGAAGAAATAGCACGAAATTAGCTTTTTGATGCCTTGCGTTAAAATTATCGCCTAAAATGCCCGTGGACTGCTAATACCAACCAAATTTAGTTTCTATTAAACTAAGAATTGTATACAATGAAAGAATTCAGTGGCGTAAAAATAGACTAAATTTGCTTTCATTCAAATAATTTTTATATGAATTCATATCCTTCTGCCTCCTCATCAGTCCTAACACATATTAAGTTTTTTTCAAACAGAACGAAACAAAGTTAAGTCAAGGAAATATATTTGGTTGAAACAAGTTATCTATTAATGCATAGAAACGTCGCATAGAATGAATCACTAAGAGAGTCTCTGAATTAACTGTATATAAAAATATTATTTCTAAAATTTTAAGAAATAATAAAAATAAGTAATCAATAAGGACGAGTGATCTTCCGCTGGAAATTCGAATAGAGGCGAGTTAAATGTAAACCTATTAAAATTCATCAGATGCAGGAATGTGTTATAATATTCCAGGTTCTGATTTTTAGACTGCAAGTATGAGTGCAAGTCCACGGCAATAATTTAAACCGAAGTGTGGAGTTGGGAATCGTATTTGTGTTACAATTGCTATATAAGTGCACATAATAAGAGATATTCTGTTTAGTACAGACTCTCACTAGTTTCAGTTAAATACTGTTTGTTGCGAAGAAATAATATATATATGCAAGTATGTATTAGGTTTTGCGAACCTAGTACCAAATTAGTTCAGTTGTGACCAGAAGGATAAACCAAAGGCAGCATGAACGGAAAGTATAATCTCATGCACATTCGTTTCGTGCTTACTGGCGACTCATCAGTAGGAGCCGGTATTACGCCCTTTAACCACTATATATTTGGTAGAAGAATGTGAATAATAGGACGGTACAATCTCCTAGACGAATGTGTAAACCTGTAATAGTGAAGCTAACATCATCTAAAGCCAAAGACAATGCGACTTCAATGCTAACTCACACTATATGGCGAATGTGTAAACCTGTAATAGTGAAGCTAACATAATCTAAAGTCAACGACAATGCGACTTCAACACTAACTCACACAATATAATATATATACCGAGTCTGTAAAGGATACTAACACAATGGCTATTGTGTTAGTAACTGATAACTTTTTTTGAAATCGATGAGTACCGGATACTAACATTATGGTTTCCGAGTCGGTACATGATACCAACCTGATGGATATAAATTTATGCTAAAAGTTCACCCAAATTGAGAATTACAACAATTTCCGAACACCTGTTACTCCAGTTAAACCATACACTCTGGCCTTCATCGATATCAGTTATCACATTTCGCGGTAAGCATGACATCATTCAATTCAATATATTACAGTTAAATACTGTTTGTTGCGAAGAACTAATATATATGCAAGTACGTATTAGGTTTTGCAAACCTAGTAACAAATTAGTTCAGTTGTGACCAGAAGGATAAACCAAAGGCAGCATGAACGGAAAGTATAATCTCATACACATTCGTTTCGTGCTTACTGGCGACTCATCAGTAGGAGCCGGTATTACGCCCTTTAACCACTATATATTTGGTAGAAGAATGTGGAATAATAGGACGGTACAATCTCCTAGACGAATGTGTAAACCTGTAATAGTGAAGCTAACATCATCTGAAGTCAACGACAATGCGACTTCAATGCTAACTCACACTATATGGCGAATGTGTAAACCTGTAATTGTGAAGCTAACATAATCTAAAGTCAACGACAATACGACTTCAATGCTAACTCACACTATATATATATATACGGAGTCTGTAAAGGATACTAACACTATGGCTATTGTGTTAGTAACTGATACCAACATTTTTGAAATCGATGAGGTACCGGATACTAACACTATGGTTTCCGAGTCGGTACATGATACCAACCTGATGGATATCAATTTATGCTAAAGTTCACCCAAATTGAGAATTACAACAATTTCCGAACACCTGTTACTCCAGTTAAACAATATACTCTGGCATTCATCGATATCAGTTATCACATTTCGCGGTAAGCATGACATCATTCAATTCAATATATTACAGTTAAATATTGTTTGTTGCGATGAACTAATATATATGCAAGTATGTATTAGGTGTTGCGAACCTAATACCAAATTAGTTCAGTTGTGACCAGAAAGATAAACCAAATTGATATCCATCAAGTTGGTATCATGTACCGACTCGGTAACCATAGTGTTAGTACCATGTACCTTTTCGGTATAATAATAAAAAAAAAAAAAAAAAAAAAAAAAAAAAAAAAAAAAAAAAAAAAAAAAAAAAAAAAAAAAAAAAAAAAAAAAAAAAAAAAAAAAAAAAAAAAAAAAAAAGAAATTGCTGTAATTCTCAATTTTGGTGAACTATAGCATAAATTGATATCCATCAGGTTGGTATCATGTACCGACTCGGTAACCATAGTGTTAGTACCATGTACCTTTTCGGTACAATAATGTCGGTATCGGTTACTAACACAATAGCTATAGTGTTAGTATCCTATACAGACTCGGTATATATATTATATAGTGTGAATTAGCGTTAAGGACGCATTGTCGTTGACTTTAGATGATGTTATCTTCACTTTTGCAGGTTTACACATTCGTCTAGGAGATTGTACCGTCCTATTATTCCACATTCTTTGACCAAGTATATAGTGGTTAAAGGGCGTAATACCGGCTCCTACTGATGAGTCGCCAGTAAGCACGAAACGAATGTGAATGAGATTATACTTTCCGTCCATGCTGCCTTTGGTTTATCCTTCTGGTCACAACTGAACTAATTTGTTACTAGGTTCGCAAAACCTAATACATACTTGTATATATATTAGTTCTTGGCAAAAAACAGTATTTAACTGTAATATATTAAATTGAATGATGTCATGCTTGCCGCGAAATGTGATAACTCATATCGATGAAGGCCAGAGTGTATGGTTTAACTGGAGTAACAGGTGTTCAGAAATTGTTGTACTTCTCAATTTGGGTGAACTTTAGCATAAATTTATATCCATCAGGTTGGTATCATGTACCGACTCGGAAACCATGGTGTTAGTAACCGGTACTCATCGATTTCAAAAAAAGGTATCAGTTAATAACACAATAGCCATAGTGTTAGTATCCTTTACAGACTCGGTATATATATTATATAGTGTTAGTTAGCATTGAAGTCGTATTGTCGTTGACTTTAGATTATGTTAGCTTCACTATTACAGGTTTACACATTCGTCTAGGATATTGTACCGTCCTATTATTCCACATTCTTCTACCAAATATATAGTGGTTAAAGAGCGTAATACCGGCTCCTACTGATGAGTCGCCAGTAAGCACGAAACGAATGCGCATGAGATTATACTTTCCGTTCATGCTGCCTTTGGTTTATCCTTCTGGTCACAACTGAACTAATTTGTTACGGGGTTCGCAACACATAATACATACATGCATATATATTAGCTCTTCGCAACAAACAGTATTTGACTGTAATATATTGAATTGAATGATGTCATGCTTACCGCGAAATGTGATAACTGATATCGATGAAGGCCCGAGTGTATGGTTTAACTGGAGTGACAGGTGTTCGGAAATTGTTGTAATTCTCAATTTGTGTGAACTTTAGCATAAATTTATATCCATCAGATTGGTGTCATGTACCGACTCGGAAACCATAGTGTTAGTATCCGTTACTCATCGATTTCAAAAAAAGGTATGAGTTAATAACACAATAGCCATAGTGTTAGTATCCTTTACACACTCGGTATAAATATTATATAGTGTGAGATAGCATTGAAGTCGCATTGTCGTTGACTTAAGATGATGTTAGCTTCAATTTTACAGGTTTACACATTCGTCTAGGAGATTGTACCGTCGTATTATTCCACATTCTTTGACCAAATATCTAGTGGTTAAAGGGCGTAATACCGGCTCCTACTGATGAGTCGCCAGTAAGCACGAAAATAATGTGCATGGGATTATACTTTCCGTTCATGCTGCGATTGGTTTATCCTTCTGGTCACAACTGAACTAATTTGTTACTAGGTTCGCAGCAACTAATACATACTCACTAGTTTCGTTATTGGGTAAGTGACTTCTGTTTCCCAATTTGTTTTTGATATTTTTAAATTGTTCAGAGATGGAATAGGTCATTCAATGATAGTAAAACACGATATTATCCATTTACTACCAATAAAGATTTTTTTGTGGCTACTTAATTTATCGATATTTTTGTTTATTTTTTCACATTTTACCATTCTGGCTAACAATCTGATTGTTTTTCACTCTGCTTGTTCTTGATTATTGTAATTACGACCATATAAAGAAATAGAAAATTCTAATTCTGGAATAAAAAAATATATATTACCGGATTCGAAAATATTATTCCATAGTTTCATGCTTGTAGAGAATTGGAACATAAAATCAATTTGACTTTAGACAAATACAACTATTGATAAATCGCTAATGCGGTTAACACAGAGATTGCCATACTCTAATTGCCATCGTCTAAGTTTGCTCTCATTAATCTTTTAAAATCCGTAGGGATTTCAGTTGAGAAAATGTGCTTTATCTTAACTAATACATTCATTTGCTATTTTACGAAAATCTGTACATTTAGTCATTTAGTGCAAAAAAACAAAACTCAGGTATAAATTTTAAATTTATTCTGATCAATTTATATATTATAGAAATAAAGTAAATTGAAATATGTTGAAATTAAAATAACTGGCTCAATAAAATGTACACAACAATAAATATTATCCCAAAATTTCAAATCAGAAAATATAACTAAATTGTTTATTTCACACACTTTACGTAATCCTAGTAGATAATTTTTTTAAATTGATTGGTTTTGGACTGTTGTTAAAAAAGATTTTATTAATATTAATATAATTCAAATAAAGAAGCATGTTCGCACACGTAGCCTTAAATATTAGTAAATTTTATGTTGCTGTGTCGAATTTATCACATTAATATTTATGTTATAATATAGACATTCTTCCTGCAAAAGTATTAATTTGCACAAGCCATATGTGCTCCTAAAAGCGTAAATTAAACCTCCTACTGCAACTGCCTAAGTTGTATTGTCTACAATTAAGATTCAACTTGTATTGAATTTTAAAAACGTTAAATTTGGAAGAGGTTGCTGAAAGAATGTCGGCGTTAAGGGATTTTAGTGATACAATGCTAAATGTAATGCCAAGAAAATTTTGGTAAGTAAAGATTGATGTCGCCATTTTAATGTGATTATTTTTACCATAAATAATCGCGAAGAAAAAAATTTATAAACTAAAGAATAACAATGTTGAAGAAGATAAAACCAGAAATTCGCTCAGGACTTTACCGGTAACGTCAAGTCAACTGCTGATTACATTCCTTTGAATAACAAATGAAGGTTTCCATTTTCAGAATAATCATTTATAAATAAAATACATTTTCTCTAGTGATAATGTTTTAAATAATTTAATTGTGTGCTGTTAATTGTTATCATAAGAGTAAAAACATGTTTTGAATTTGCCAAACATTGATTGGCAAATAACGATGATAATTTAAAATCATTTTTGACCTTACCTCACATGTCCGAATTCCTCTGCGTCTTCAGTGGATTATAGTTTGGTCTTTGGGGTAATATGCAAAACACGGAACATGAATGGTTTGACGTTTTAAAAATTAATTTAGAACAGCATTTGCCATATAATTCATTGTCCATCTGCAAGAATCTGGCCTTTTAGATAGAATTGTTTTTTTAATCTAGGCAATAAAAACTTTCTAGGTATAAATGGTTTACATTACTTGATAATACTTTTATTTAATTTAATTTCAAACATAGCTTAAATCAATATAATGAGTGTACATACATCAATCATGTAATGTTGTCTATTTGGATAATTTTTGGAAAAATGTATAGGTTATTTTAAAAAAAATCCACCCATTAGTGAACAAAATACAATTTTGTACACAAAAATAATAAAACACTGCAATTAATAAAGAATTATTAATATAACTGGTTTTAGCATTTATTTAAATGACTTTTACAGAAAAAAGAATATTCTGAATAATTTTTTTAATATAAACCATTTTCAGATCAGAACAATTTGCAGTTCTCTCATATTTTCTACATTGTGAAAATGGAAATTGAAGTTTTATCGTTTCATCTTATAAATTTTGACATAATCCTGCAAGTTGAAAGCCAATCTTATCAACTTTTGGCAGCTTATAACAACTAAATTTAAGCAAACTAGACCAAAGTTTACCACTTTTATTCAAACTCTTTCCAAGTAATAAATTTCAGTTATCAAATTATAAAGAGAATATATAACTTTGACGCTGTCAAACACAAACGGAAACAAATGCCTTTCATAAACACTTATAAACACGAAAACATAATATATAATATATGGTTGAACGTTACATTAGTGGTTTATACTAGCAAGTATGAAGCATTGTATAATGTCAAAAAAGCATTCCAATAAAATGGTTCTAATACCACGGTAATATTCCAATTGAGCCTTGGCGTAATTTTCCTTAAAAAAGTGGTATTCACAAATTTACATGGTACCACAAAAGAATAGCCTGCTCTATACTTATTGTAAGACTAGATACATAACTAATTAAAGTAGAGATATTTCAGTTGACAATTAACCACATGAATCAATTTCTATGCAGTCATATCAACGACTTATATTTCAATGGCTCTATTACGATTCGTTAATATTGAAATCAACTTATATTAAAATTCATTATGTATTCATTTTCATTATTTTTGTCGTTAATCCACTGAACCCCAAACTAAAATAAAATTTCTTACTTATTAAGTGTATTCATAATTTTCTTTTGTCTGCATATTAGTTTGAAAATAAACATGGGACGTAGCGCTCATTTTCTATGGAAAAATTAAAATAATAAATAATGCTTTAATATTATTTGATTACGTAATTTTAGTTACTTAGTACTTATATAATATTAAGTACAATAAAAAATAGAATGAATTAGTTATTTCACAGCAGCTCCTATACAATTGATACTTTTTGGTAAATATGGTGAGGACTGGCCCACTCGGACAAAACACTTTAAAATTGTGGACTAATTATATATATATATATATATATATATATATATATATATATATATATATATATAGCCTAAAGCTCGTAGTTAAAATAAGTATTTTGTTTATCAATTGCATTTTGAATTCAGATAAAAAATTAAAACTCGCATGAATCATGCGTTATTGCATTTTAAAGACCTAAATTGATAAAATTTAATAGAAAATTTGAAGAAAAAAATTTAATTGTGCAAATTGAATACCGTGACAAACGAAATGTAAAATATAAAATTAATGGATAAAAGCTTTAAATAAGCATGTACTTATGACTTCGACTTTATTTGTCTTTCTCGTACTTCCAGTCTGTCTTTTATTTTTGCCTTTCATTCATTCGACTGTACGTAAATTTTGACAATTTGATCCAATTCTTATGCGAAATTATTGTTCATGATAGAGACAATTAAAATTTCAGCTATAGAGCTTAATAACGCACTTTGATTAATTGCCCCACATTGATAATTAATTAATTATTAATTTCATTGTGCGCTTTAAGGCAGATATTATAACTGGCTAGCAATTGATTACTTCATAATATAGTATTATCTCAAAAAAAATTTTCTTAAAAATTACGTATTGTACAATTTATACTATTTTTGAAACATGAAAAAATCGTCCACTATTTAATTTATATTAATTTTTTTATTTAATGAATGAAATTTTACTATCAAAAACTTGTTTAACTAGGTAAATAGCGCTGCGTCTAGCTGCGCTATTATATAGAATCAAGCGATAAAAAAGCCAAGCTATAAATTTATAAAAAAGTATAAAAAGTTTAATAACATTGTTCGTACAAGTATCTTCTTTGACAATTTTAAATTTAAATTAAATGTTTAGGTTGTGCGGATAACATATAAGTAAGAACAATTTGCGAGTTTACATTAGCTCAATGTAACCTCCCAAAGTAAAAGCGTATCTGTTCTACAATGCCAGATCGATACCAGAGCTAAAAAAGCTACATCTATAGTAATGACCAACGAAACTATATAAGTTGGCCTATAATCGGAAATGGAATTTATAGCGCGGCTTGTTTAGCGAAGTAGATATATTGTTAGACTTTAAAGCATAAGTGCCCTGGTTCCAGCTATTGTCGCGGCAAATCTGGCAAATACCTGATTAGTGACATATACAGACGAAACCGGTCTACTTAATGTATTACATTTGCTAATATATCTTATACGTTGTTTATACGTCAAATATATTAAATATATATATATATATATATATATATATATATATATATATATATATATATATATATATATATCTAATTAGGAAGAAAAACACATTAATAACAAAGTGGATTAAGGCCATTTATTTCGTGAATACTAATCTACGCTATACAATCCTTCATTTATATACATTCTGGGTTTTCAATTGATTATGCTAGTGGTAACAAATCTGACTCGATTTTACTTCTGTTTCTTGTTTTGGCTGGTTGGTAAGTGTGTATGTAACATAATAAATTGAATACAGAGAATGTATATAACTAAATGATTGTATAGCGATGATTAGTATTCACGAAATAAATAGCCTTTATCCACTTTGTTATTAATGTGTTTTTTCTTTCTAATTAGAAATATACTGTGTAATATTAAAAGGCATGGACATTATATATATATATATATTCTTATAATTAGGAAAACACAAATAACAAAGTGGATAAAGGCCATTTATTTCGTGAATACTAATCACCTCTTATACAATCATACATATTTATACATTTTGGGTTTTCAATTGATTATGCTAGTGGTAACAAACCTGACTCGTTTTTACTGCTGTTTCTTGTTTTGACTAGTTGGTGAGTGTGTATGCGTGTTTGCATGTAAAGGTCATTCTCGCAGTATTGCGAAGTGATGTCTGAGATCTTGTCATTATTGTTTTGATAGCTTGAGAATTAACCATTTGTGCGCATTGTTCACTGTTACATATACAAGTGCTATTTTTCCCAGTATAGTTGATCGTTTCACCTTTTTGCGCAAAGTTGTCGTTTTCACATGGTAACAGCGCCAGTGTGGATTGCAGTGTTAAACGCTCACAATGTTTGGAGACTTTTGTCATCGTATGCGCCTCTGTTATTTCCACTTCAGTTTGTTGCCAATCCGATTGTATGTTTGTTGATTCTAGTTGAGGGCCTCTTTGTTCTTGACTGGATACTAGTAGATTGTTGTTGAATTTTGTTATTCTTGGCCGGTCGATAAGAATATCATGTTGATGAAACTTTTGAATATTAAGGTCAGGTGCTTGTTGTTTTATTTAAAGGGCTTCGTAAATAAATAATAATTTTTCTGATTTTGCTTTATGTAGAATTGTGAAATTGGTCGAATTGACAGGGTGCCCAGTTGCCAATATATGATCGGAAATAGCTGATTTTCCTGACGGTGCCAAGCCTTTGTTAATCAATTTCTGTGGCAAATGTTGCTGGATTCTGCTTATCAATTGCTTTTTCGTACGTCCGATATATGTGCTACCGCACATAAATGAGAATTTGAAGACTATGAATGATTTGGAGAGAATTGGCAATTGATCTTTGGCATCCAACCTCATGATTCTCTGTGTACTAAATGTCATATTAACTGTAACACTGGGAAAGTTGTCCTTAGTTATTCTATTCAGCCGCCGTGCAATTATTGAGGCCGGTACGTCGCCTCTAAATGGTGAGTTTAGGAAAACTTGCTTGATGGTATCCTCTCTAGTACGAATCTGCCGTGGTCTGATGTTGACATCAATGAAACGCTCTGGGTAGTTGTTCATTAGCAAAATTTTCCTGAGGTAGCCGAGTTCTTCCACAATCTTGTGTTCAAAGCAGGTCTTCCTGATTCTGTTTGCTGGGTTGTTTACTAAGTTTCTTTTTTGGGATTTTGGCACACTACTGTTGTAGTGAATGTATTGTCCGGTGAAAGTGGATTTTCTATGTATGGCCGGTGTCATATCTCCGTTTGCTTCTCTAGTGAGTTTGATGTCAAGGAACGGAAAACTGTCGTCTTTCTCTACCTCGAGAGTGAATTTGATATCTGGATCGACTTCATTTGCCGGTTTGAGGATTTCGGAAGTGTCTGCTGCTTCTGAGATGAACAACAAGATATCATCTACATACCTTTTGTAGAGTGCGCATTGGTCAATTATACATTTTAGGCTCGTTTTTTCCCGGTGATACATGTATACATATGCCATGAGGGGTGCGATGCAACTTCCCATATCTACACCATTGATCTGGCGGTAGTATATCCCTTCGAATGTAAATTTCACGTTTTTAGTTCATTGGTGTCTATAGGGAAATCAAAAAACTCATTTTTGATGAGGTCACACAAGATCTCCGTTGTCTTATCCAGTGGTATGCTTGTAAATTAGGATGAGACGTCAAGCGAGACCGTTTTATTCTGTAAGATGTTCTTCCCCTTCAATTCATTTGCTAGTTCGAAGGAGTCCCTGATAGTGTTTGCGTTTATGATGCTCCGTATTGGTTCAAGTAGTTTGCAGAGAAACTTGGCTGGTTTATGTTGTGGAGCGTTGATCATTGACATAATGGGCCGCATGGAGGGAGCTCCTGAGACTGTCACGGCTTTATGAGTTTTTGGTTTGCCGTACAATCTTGCAGTGTTTGTTCCGACTGGTTTTGCTTTTTGGATATCTTCTGTAAGTTTTGATCTAATCTCGGAGTCAGCCATCGATGTTAGAACATGTTTTTCCATCTTTTTCAAAATTGCATTAATTCTTGATTCGACCTAGCAAACAGAATCAGGAAGATCTGCTCTGAACACAAGATTGAGGAAGAACTGGGCTACCTCAGGAAAATTTTGCTAATGAACAACTACCCAGAGCGTTTCATTGATGTCAACATCAGACCACGGCAGATTCATACTAGAGAGGATACCGTCAAGCAGGTTTTTCTAAACTTACCATTTAGAGGCGACGTTCCAGCCTCAATAATTGCACGGCGGCTGAATAGAATAACTAAGGACAACTTTCCAAGTGTTAAGGTTAATATGACATTTAGTACACAAAGAATCAAGAGGTTGGATGCCAAAGATCAATTGCCAATTCTCTCCAAATCATTCATAGTCTACAAATTCTCATGTATGTGCGGTAGCACATATATCGGACGTACGAAGAAACAATTGATAAGCAGAATCCAGCAACAATTGATTAACAAAGGTTTGGCACCGTCAAGAAAATCAGCTATTTCCGATCATATATTGGCAACTGGGCACCCTGTCAGTTCGACCAATTTCACGATTCTACATAAAGCAAAATCAGAAAAATTATTATTTATCTATGAAGCCCTTTATATAAAACAACAAGCACCTGACCTTAATATTCAAAATTTTCATCAACATGATATTCTTATCGACTGGCCAAGAATAACAAAATTCAACAAAAATCTACTAATATCCAGCCAAGAACAAACAGGCACTCGACTAGAATCAACAAACATACAATCGGATTGGCAACAAACTGAAGTGGAAATAACAGAGGCGCATACGATGACAGAAGTCTCCAAACAATGTGAGCGTTTAACACTGCAATCAACACTGGCGTTGTTACTACGCAAAAACGACAACTTTGCGCAACAAGATGAAACGATCAACTATACTGGGAAAAATAGCGCTTGTATATGTAACAGTGAACAATGCGCACAAATGGTTAATTCTCAAGCTATCAAAACAATAATGACAAGATCTCAGACATCACTTCGCAATACTGCGAGAATGACCTTTACATGAAAACACGCATACACACAAACACAAACGCATACACACTCACCAACTAGTCAAAACAAGAAACAGCAGTAAAAACGAGTCAGATTTGTTACCACTAGCATAATCAATTGAAAACCCAAAATGTATAAATATGTATGATTGTATAAGAGATGATTAGTATTCACGAAATAAATGTCTTTTATCCACTTTGTTATTTGTGTTTTCCTAATTATAAGAATACTGTGTTAAATTAAAAAGGAATGGACATTATAAAGATATATATATATATATATATATATATATATATATATATATATATATATCTGTAATTGTAAATAAATTCACCATGGTTTAAATATTCGGAAATGGATCCGCATTAAATTTAATGGCATTGATTATTTTATATTATTTTAACCAGTATCTACAGCCAATATTCTGATTTCATTTGTGTTATTTGCGCTCATCCGAACTCAGATATATTCCTGTTGCAACCAATCTCGTTTTAACTATGCCATTCTTGATATTACCAGTGTACACTGCTTCTTTTGCGCAAAGCCATGTGGTGTATTACAGTATTCATTTTTTATATATCCTGAATTTCTGGTGTGTCATATTTTAAGACACGACTGCTATTTTTGAGTGCTTAGCTGTTATGCCTCTGTCGAGTCCCATTCCAATTTTTTGTACTATTTTTTGCATGCTTAAGACGGGGGTTAAGCTAATTAAATTCGATAGCTTCAAAAGCAGAAGATTATTTTCAGATTTTGACATCGTGACCTGTGAGTATTATATGTTCACTAAAAGAGTATTAGCAAAATTTACAGCGTTTTATAATTGCATTTCCGGGCATGAAAATGATATCTTCTAATAAAATAATTTTCTTTACAAAAATTGGTTTTTAAATCAATATTACTTTCATTGACAGTCGTTCAGATGACAGTCATATAAATTTAAATGAATTTATAAATCAATTAATTGACGATATATTAATGTCCTACATGTCGATTTGTAAAAAATAAGTAATAACCCAAGGTGTTAACTACATTGAAGGAGGTCAATTATTAGTTCAGCTTTAATCATCCAATTTAATTTCAGTATGAAGTAATTTTTACAATAAACATAAATATACTTCAAACTGAATGGTAACGGCATATTTATAATTTTTCTGTGAAACCAATTTGAGTAACGTCGGAAGTTTTAAATGATTTGCAAAATTACCTAATTGTAAATTCGAGTGACACCTCGAATTTGCAAATAATTAATATTTGCGCATATTTAAAACGCTCGACTATTCAACACAACATAACATATTTGGAAATGTTTTTATTAAAATAGATTTTTTATACAGTTATTCGTCGGTAAATCTAGCATAGGGAAGCACACTAACTTACCAACTATTTCTACTTCGATTCTGTCAAAATGCAGCCGTGGCAATGGTTTTCGTCTAGTTCCGGTTTGTTTTGATGATTTTCGGCCCAATAAAACATTGGATTGGCCAGCAGTAGCTCTTTGATGAGCAAGAAAACTAGATCCAGTTATGTTTTGTGTCGTTTTCTTGGAAGACTTCATTTCATCGATAGCATGAATTCCAGCATCGAATAAGAACTTTGCATCCGTGTTCGTTTCATTCTGGAAAAAGTGTTCTCTTTGCCGAAGACGTTCACGTTCCAACGCTGTTCCATCGACACATATCCATGCGCCTGCATCCCGTTGACTGGCCCAAGCTACGTACATACGACTTTCAAGTATATTGGAGTCAATCCACTGTTGTGAGACATAGACACCACCATTCGATGGTAAATTACCATTAACTCCAGATGTATCACCTACCGTATGTTCAAATTTTTTCTCATTGTTCAACGGATGAGTGGAGATCGACGAATGTCGACGAACCCCTAAATGGTGCCACTCAAGCGTCTTTAGGGGGTCCGATTTAGCCTCCGGTGAAGAATAACGAGCTTGGCAGATTAACTCCAAAGGAAAACCGTAGTAAACAACCTCGGGACCAGTCACAGTGACAACTAAAATAAAAATAAAATGTTTTATAAGCGCGTTGTTACTAATTATTTAAATAAAAGAACTAGCCCTCTTACTGAATTTTATGCAACTTTTCCATAAAAGTTTTGTTCAGCTTCTAAAATGCAAATTATTGTACTAGGTAGAATTTGGTTTAATAACGAAAAAGCTTGTACACAACATGCTCTATAGAAATTGTCTACGACAAATAGCTTCTTCTAATATCAGAAGGTTTTTTTTTATTGAATTTTTTGATTTACTTCTTAATATGATCTAGCGTGAAACAAACTAGATAAAATCTACATGAGGTCTGGTTGTCGAGTATGCACTAAATGCTATAAAACTTATTTAACGCACACTTACGTTATTTCAAAATATTCTTTTAATTTATAAAATAAATTTAAATATTGAATTGACGTAATAAGGCATTATTTAAAAAAATATTTATGCCTATTGATGGTATAATATTCAAATTAACCAAAAAGGCAAATACAGTCCATTTAACAGACAATGGAATAGTTTAAATCAAGTTTGCGAGCTTGAAGTAAACACCAACCCCATTGTATTTAACCAGTTATCGAACAACATAGCATAGCTATCGCCAGTCGCACGCATTGTCGCGTTTCAACCTTTCATGATCAGCATCAGAGTACGACGTCAAACCGACTATCGAGGATCAAACCACATTGAATATATATGAAAATCAAATTTAGATATGCGGCTCCCAACTCTAGCAGTCTCGCATACATTGAACTTGACTGGGAATGTCGGCTGCACACTTTCTATGCAGTCATGAACATTAACTGTTTGCAGCTTTTGCCACATATACATATATAGGTAATACAATTTAAAAATAATTGATTGCGCGGGCGGCGGTAACAATTCTTATAATCAAGTTTGCGAGCTTGAAGCAAACACTAATCCCATTGTATTCAAACAGTCTTCGGACAACATAGCAGAACTACAGCCAATGGAATTATTCGCAAAAAGGATTGTTTAGTTTGAGGACTGGTTTCGCAGGAGTTTCCAGAAAAGTCTAAAACAATCAATTAGAGGGCAAATGGAATCAATAATATATTGCTATATATAAATAGCTGGCAATTACTATCTACTGAATAATTTCTCCCGTACAATTTATTGTCTACAAGATTTTTCCTATTCACATATAGTAAATTGAATGACATTTACAAACTTATTGATTATTTTTTAATATTGATAACTAATAAACAATAATTTTTTTATCACATCTTTATATGAAATCATGTCTTTAATATATTGAGAAATCGATTACTGACTATCAAAACTAGGGTTCGAAAGCCAGAAACACGAGAAACCAGCTGAGTAGAAGACCGACCAAAAATTGTAAATTAAGACAAATGTTTCATTAATTGCACAGTTTTAGAGAGGTCTTATTGAATTAAAGTACAGAAGGAGGGCTATCTAATAAAAGGGGTGTCATTAGAATATAACTTTCAGGACTAAGAATCGAATGTATCCAGGTTCAAAATCGGGCTTTGGCAGAACTTGTCACTACTGATTAGTGTTCAGTGAACACAAAAACCGATCAAGAAGATGAATTTTGTTTAGTTAAATATGAAATTTTTTGTTTATTATTGCAACATAGACATATATATATATATATATATATATATATATATATATATATATATATATATATATAGACGTATTTTGTCAGCATAATAGTAACATTGTACCAAGAATAAAAGGCAATTTATCTAGAAGAACGGTTTTGTCTAACTAGAAATTATTTACGTAATGTTCAGATTTTTACGAGGACAGGAGACGAATCATTTGCTTGTATTTAGGTTCGAATTAAATAAATTCTAGCGTGAAAATTTAATTTGGTATATGCCTTCAAATAGCATTTTTTATACGTCATGCGTGGCGTAGGAGATAGAAGCAGAGGCTCCAAGACAAACTTGTCCAGTTTTATATCCATACTGCAGCAAATTCTGGACACTATTTGAAATAATCCCAATTTGGACAGAAGCAGTCTACAGAAAAAATTGGCATTGCTGCCCTATGCAATTTTGAATTTATAATGTCAATATTCGTATAAAAAAATTAATTTAATTAGATTTCAAATAAATTAAATGTCCCCAAATGTTATGGCGTCTGTTTTAAAATGATATTAATATAATCAATGTTGCGTTCTTGATATAAAACCTGACTCAATAAGTGTATACACTTGTCAGTTTAAACTAAGAATTGCATAGAGTAGAAACGATAATTCGTCCAGTAGACCGGTTTCAACCTTATTGGGAACTATTCACGAACTGGACAGAATTTGCCGCTGACAGGGCTCAAACTTAGGCACGTCTGCTTCGGAATCTGATGCTCTAAATACTGAACCACCCTGCCGCATAATACGCACAAGTTTTTATTATATACTAACTAATGGAACTCAGTTAGTATTTTTTTTTCTTTTATGTGATTTACATATGGCATTAATTTAATTCAACTAACCATGGCCAATCTGTCCTTATTGAACAGACACCACACTACACGGCAAGTGTAATTGAAATGAACATTTGTAAAATTAAACGAAAATTGATTGCGTGAGCAGTGATATAAATTTTTATAATCAAGGTTGCCATCTTAATACAAACATCTGACCCATTAAGTTACACACATTTGTCTGTATAAACTAAGAATTATATAGTTTAAAAAAATAAATTCATCCAGTAGACTGGTTTCGTAATGATTAGTATTATAATATTTGTAATCACCGCCTGCGCAACCAATGTTCGTTTAATTAAAGTTACATTTTTACGGTTGTGAGTTAGACATCCATGTCTAGGAGATTCCAAATAGATTCCACCTGCAAGAAAAGGTAATTACAACTGGTGAGTTTGTGATTGATTTCAAATTAGGAGTATTATGTGAAACGAGAGGCGCAATTTATAGAACCAAAAGCTTCGCTGCTAATGTACTCACGTTCCTATTCTGTCCGCGGAAAATTATGCTCAGTATTTTAAAAGTTCCCTAAGCCCACTAAACTGATCTAGTGGATAAATTGGCTTCGCTATCTAGTGCAATAATATCATGAACAATTATAAATTCGTGCAATGTGCGCTTTTCACTGTAATGTTCTTTGATTCTACGGATTAAAATACAATTAGGAATGTAATTTTCGAAAGCTTTTCTCATATAAAAGAATAAACGTCATAAATTGGCCTGAGTAAAAAGACTTAATGTTAATGTTTATGCAAAACCAAATTTAAAAAATATAAACTTATGAAGCAAAGTTTTATGGAGATGGCTCTTTACATGCATCCAGTTTTTCTCTCTCGCTATAATTAAATTGAAAACATCTGTGGTGTTTTTCCTATATCTTATATATTGTTGTGCTATCTTCTAAATGTATATCATCATTTTATGTATAAATAACAAATGGTTAATTGTCTTATGTTGCATTCATTCAGTAGTTATTGCCTTCGCTGAAACTCCATTGCAGAAATTTAGTTTAATAGAAATAGAGGTGTAAATGGCAGATATTTTATTCGTCCCACAAGACGAGTAAATTGCTTGTGAATATAAGTAAATCATGAAAACTTAATAATATTTTTATAATCTACTTTCCACTTGGGGTGAGTTGTAAAATGTATGCACTACGCGCAGCAAAACCTGAGACAATTTAGTTCACTTTGAAATAGAATGACAAACTAAATTTAGCACGGGAATACCAGTAACATAATCTGCGAAAGCGTTCCGTGTTAACATGCTAGCTGTTTGATTGAACCTGCCCAGCGTTTGAAAATCCAATATATTTTTGTTCAAATAATGCGGGGCAATAATACGATATAGTATAAAGGGAATAGTCATAAATAGGATTTATATATATATATATATATATATATATATATATATATATATATATATACATGTGTGTGTGTGTCTTTACATATAAATTTATCCGAGGTGTGTATTCATGAATGTAATAATAGATAATATTGAAGAGAGGAAAAAACAAATCAGCTAGACTTGAGCAAATTTTGAAGCCAAGATATCATGCAGACTTAACAAGTTTAAGTTCGACTGGTTAAATAAAAAGGAAGAGTTGTTTATATAAAGTTATTAAACATAATTAAAATACGCTATCATCTAACGCGCAATCAATGGTTGTTAAATTGATAAGCTTATACATATGTGGAAAATTTTTTAAATTTCTTTATATATACCCTGCGGTTTGATTCTCGTAATTAATTTTGCAGTCGGGCTCTGATGATGATCATGGTAGGTCGAAACGCGTCAGTACGTGAGACTGACGGTAGTTTTGCTATGGTGTGCAACTGGTCAAATAAAATCGGTTTTTGGTGTTTATATCAAGCTTGTAAACTTGACTTGGGAAAAAGATTATGTCGATTTATGGAGCTTTGACATCAAAACAGCCAATATCACGCATACACGGAAATTACAGCTTACTTATTCCTAGAAGCAAATGTGCCAAAATATCTGCAATAACAACATTCTCACGTGCGAAACTATTCTGGAAAGGCGTATTAAGTATAACTTAGTCAGTCTAATGTTAAAACCATGTGCTTATTTCAGCATGATTGCCAGTAGCTATTTTGGCTGAACTACGAACAAGGTCAAAATTAAGATACTGCATGTTGTGGAAAACAAAGATATATGAAATTGTGTTTTACGCACTTTGTAAGAAAATTATTTCCACTAGGACCAAAAGTATAGCTCAAAGTCAGCAGGAACGGAAGTTACAAAATCATATGCACAATAGTTTCGTTCTTACTGGAGAAGTATCGTCAAATATGGCCAAAAGGATAAACACCACCAGCATGAATTTAACGTCAATCTAATATATATATATATATATATATATATATATATATATATATATATGTATATACATATATATATCGAACCTGGAATTGGTACCCAAACTATGTTTGTTTAGTGGATCACTGATACCAATCTATGATGGCCCAATAGAAATATAATACCAACACTGGATTTACACTTATGCTAAATTTCACCAAAATTAATAATTCCAACTACTCTGAACAGTTGTTGCTCTAGAAAATCCGATACACTCTGGCCTTGATCACTTTTCGCGGTAATCAGGACAACATTCATTTAAATATATAACAGTAAATAATGTTTGTTGCGGACACCAAATATCTATGCAAATATGCATAAGTTATTACGTACCTAGTAACAAATCAATTCAAATACAGTGAGAAGGATAAAAGAAATTCTGCATGAAAGGAAGACATACATTTATACAATAGATGGTTAGGCACATTATGTATAGGCATAAGTGTCGTTCAGCGAAAATAACATTTACGGCCTTTGTCAACCAAATATAAATGAGACAAATCCAAAGAAAAACGGTTAGATGGAAAAAATGATGAAGCTATATTTAAATAGAGTTCAAATCAGATTAAATCGCATTGAGTCAATAAATTGAAAGTCCACGAAACCTGTGATTGAAAAAAATTAAGTTATTCATTATTAAGGAAATAGATCTTTTCATAAATCCACGTTAAATATACACTCGATCATTTCATAGTCATTCTCTGGAAACTGTTGTTTATATACATATATCTATAATTAGTATTTTTGCATTTAATCCGTGTGTAACCAGCCTAAAATATTGAGACAATTTACAACTTCGCTAAAGAACATTGATTTATAGGTTTGAGCATATTATGGTTTGATTCACAATAAGAAGTTTAGTGTTTTTTGAATTTTCTTCATTTGGAATGTAGCTAATATTAATGCACGCTTCATGTTTATCCGTCACAAAATAACAGTTTCTCTTTTAGTGGAATGTTTTGTCTGTTTTTGCAGAATCGAAATACGAGTAAGCTCAATTTAAATGACTGTCACATTATAAAATATTTTGTTTCGCTGTCTTTATATATATATATATATATATATATATATATATATATATATATATATAAATGCGAACAAATGTAATTGCTATTAATTAAACGACCATCGGTTGCGCGTGCGGTGAGAACATTTACTATAATCAAAGTTGCGAACTTTATATAAAGGTATGGCCTGTTAAGTACTTACATTTTGTCAGTATAAACTAAGAATTGTATAGTGTAGAATAGGCAATTCATCCAGTAGACCGGTTTCATTCTTATTTTTAACTCATCCCATACTGGCCAGTACGTGGTCATATATTGGCAGTTGTGCACACAGGCAATTGCACTAATTTCTCAATTCCACACAAAGCAAAGTCTGAAACATTATGAAATATTAATAAAGTCCGTTATATAAAACTATAAGCACACGGCCCAAGCATTCAAAACATTCATCAACATGATATTTTGAATTGCCACGATTCACAAAATCCAGAAACAACTTACTAGGATCCAGGGAAGGAAAAACACTTGCTAGTCGAGACAGAACAAACATTCGATCTGATTAAACGAACATTGGTTGCGCGGGTGGTGATAACAATTATTAGTAATCAGGTAGCAGGTCTTGATATAACCCTGACCTATTAATTGCTTTTCACATTGATGCCAGAACTAAGAATTGTATAGGTAATAAAGGCATCTCCGTAGACCAGTTCGTTCTTATTAGAACTCATCATACTGGCGTTACCTGCTGCGGACTCGAATTCGCATGTTCGCTTCGGAACCTAGAGTTTACATTGAGCTATCTGTCGCACACTACACTGCATCATAATTTTCAGTTATATACCAACTATCGTAACTTGGTTGTCTATTTTGTTTTTAGTGGAGCTCATATGGCATCCATTTAGACCCAAAGTTCAGTAATGACAGATTGGGGATGGTTAGTTAGAACTTTGGGTCGAAATGGATGCCATAAGAGCTCCACCTAAAGGAAAAATAGACTAACTAAATTACATTAGTTAGTATATAACTGAAAATTGTGTGCAGTGTAGTGTGCGGCAGGATGGCTCAGTAGTTAGAGTACCAGGTCCGAAGCAGACGTGCCCAGGTTCGAGTCCTGTCCGCGGCAAATTCTGGGCAGTACATGATGAGTTCCCAATAAGGACGAAACTAGTCTACTGGATGAATTGCCTTTTCTACAATATACAATTCTTAGTTTATACTGACATGTGTAAGCAATTAATGGGCCAGTTGTTTATATCAAGACCGCAACCTTGATTATAATAATATTCGATCTGATTGGCAACAAACTAAAGAATTAAAAAAACATCTGCACATACGCTGTCAAAACCATTGTTAATAGCCTCAAAAGTTTCACAACTTTATAACCATTCAAACCTTTGCAATCAGCACACCCTGCCCTTTTACGAAGGGAAAAGTACGAAATTGAGAAACAAGGCAAAGGGAAATACGAAACTCGGGGAGAAACATTCCTGCACGTAACTCAATCCATAAATAAAATATAACCAGATCTTAGACATTACTTTGCAATAAAACGTGAAAGACCTTACATTCGAACATATACACACATACACATACGCCTATATAATTACTAATAAGCCTAAACACGTAATAGAAATAAAACCGCGTCAGATTTGTTGGCACCCACGTAATCAAATGTAAACCCAGTATGCATATAAAGTGAAAGATTGTAAAGTGATGTTTAATGGTCCCCAAATAAATGGCTATTATCCACTATGTTATTAATGTGTTTTTTAGTCGTAATAAGAAATATACTGTGTAATATATATATATATATATATATATATATATATATATATATATATATATATATGTGTGTGTGTGTGTTTGTGCATGTGTGTGTGTTTTTGTGTTCCTGTGTTCTTATGTATAACGCTAACTCAGGGACCTAAAAAAATAATTAATTATCATCGATATAGGGAGTTTAATTTTATACATATTTCAGCATTTTTTATGCGTGACTCGCGAATTAAATCTCTGAAGCGAACATGAAATATACATTATGGTTCACTTGTAAAATAAATCGGATTGTGGGTCATCTTTTGTATTAAAATTCTGATATTTAAATTTATATCGCTCTTTTTGCTTCATTTTGGTGTATAGGCCTTTCTATAAGCAATGTATTTTATTTTTGAAAATGATTATATTTCGCACAAAGCGAAGCTTGTCGAAGCCTTCACTGAATATATACGTCCTATGTACCACATGGATTTAGAAGTAATAGTAATAATATAGCAGTAAATGCAATGTAGTTAGCATTAAATAATATGCGTTTTTGTTGATATTTCGTCATTAGCATTGATTCAGATATAATTCAAGTACGTTTGTAATGGGAAACATTCTGTCTGTTACGTAAACTGTTTTTCATTTGCCTAGCCCCGCTTGTATTGAGTCGGTACCATTTACAACATGAACTGCAGCGTAAAGTCGTTCATGCTTAATTTTTCCGAATGCCATGGTGAAATTGGTTTAACTGTTCATGGACCAACCCATGTGGTTGCTGACTCCTCGGCGACTTTAATTTTTCGAATGTTGAATTGTGCCTCAGATGCCTGGAATAATAACTCGCTTTTTACTGATTGTGAACTTGCAAATTTTGAAAATGCATATTTTCACGCATTATTTTAATCTATGATTAAGGAAGTAACACTTTTTGGCTAATTCAACGGCTTTTCGTGGTTGAGATATTCTATTAGAAAAAAACATTGTATAAATCTTTAAAAATCGAATTTCTTTCATGCGTCTTGTCCACATTCTATGACAAGGTAGTATTTACGACATGCACTCGTCGTACACATTTATTTCAGCTGGAGCGATTAAATCACGCATAATTAAATATATATTGCAGTTTATATAACTATGGTTGCTGTCCAGCCAAAATTAACAATATGAGTCAGAAACAATATAAAAAATGAACACGTTAGAGTGTAAGTTGTCTTGGCTTCTTAATTTGACAACACTGTAAGTATTAAAGTTTAATTAAAAATATAAAATGATACAATTAATATATATATATATATATATATATATATATATTCAGATTTATAGTATTGTATCACATTCTACGCCATTGCTTATAAGTTATTTAATTTTCAGTAAAGTTAAAGTTTCAGTTATATAGTTTAAGTATGCAAATTATATTTTATGCGAAATAGATTTTTCTGCATTTTATTAAATGGCTTTCTGTAAAAATAATGTAGTATGTATGAATTATAAACAAATTAATTAGACAAAACTAATAGTTCAAGGCGAACAAATAAATTTCATTACGAATTGAGTTATAAAAGTTTTTTTGGTAATGATATTGCACGCAAATATTGTCAATTTCGTCACAACTCTTATAAGGTCTAATCACAGCAAAACTATTAATAAAGAGAAGCATATCCACACACATTGAATTAATTTTAATCAGAAATGTTTTTTTATTGATGTACGTGTTATGGCTTTCTTAGACTTCATAATCATAATCTGAACTACAAAATAGTGATAAAGATTTACTAAAGCATTTAAAAGAATATTTTCGTCTTTTAGCTGACTAAGTTCTGATTACATTGCAACCAAACTTTTCTTATCCAGTGTGAAAGAAACAATGCCACTGTAATCTATATCTGAACAATATCTGATATTATACGCTATATGTGATATATTTTGGGCAGATGCGGAAGAATATTGACTTTACGCGTTTTGAAACACATACCGTCTTTGTGTGTAATAAATAATTTTTGTATAGCAAGTACGCCCATTACATAACGTATCTCAAATTATTGTAGATCAACTGAAAGCTTTTAAATTTCATTTAATGCTCGCCGTGTACAATTTTCTTTCAATTTAGAGCTTAACACTATTAATAAAAATTTTTGGAATGCGACCCTTAATAAAATTCTTAGTATCCTTTCCATGTGCAAAAAGGAAATGAATTTTTTTCAGATTCATAACAGTTTCTTTCTCATATTCTACTCAACTATCAAAATGAATATCCCATAATATAAAAATTACAAGGAAAAACACAATAGAACAATTTTAACTTAGGGAGAGTGTTTACATTTATCAATTTTGTTTGGCTTTCCAAATTTATATATAAGGAGATTTTCATTTGTAGACGTTTCAGAAATTGTTCTCGTATCTGATAAAATTTCTTTTTATTTTTGCACGCGAAAAAGGTAATAAGAATTTTATAAATAGAAAATATCCGCAGTTAAGTTAGCAAATAAATTTTTTTCTCGCACTATGCGAACTTTCTCATTACAAAATATGATTTTAAACTCAATATTTTGCGGTGTGTAAGCATTCAGGTTATCAATGCCGCGTTTTGCGTACGCGGGTAATAGCTGCACTCGGGCAGTTACACAAAGATCCGATTTGTCACTATTTCCAATTTTGTTTTGTCTTTGATCGGGTTGAGTTTAGTTACTGAGACAAATTCTATGATTAAAATAGGGTTGAGTCAAATATATATATATGGAACGAGGTTACCACATTTGCTTAAATCTGCTATTGTGATCAGTGTTGTGTTGCCTGATGATGGTGCTGGAAAGTAGGCATCGAAACGTCGCCAGTAAACAAAGATGTGATAGAACCGCATTTCCAATTGAAGTAAAAATGAGTCAACCCGATCAAAGACAAAACAAAATTGAAAATAGTGACAAATCGGATCTTTGTGTAACTGCCCGTGTACAGCTATTACCCGCGTACGCAAAACGCGGCATTGATAAAATATGATTTTATTTGAATTTTCTTGACTAGTATTTATGTTCAACATTTTTCGGTGTAGAAAAAATTAATTGTAATTTGTCATTTTAACAGTACATAAATTGCAGATTTGGACCAAAAACGTCTTTGAACAATGTGTTGTGAAATTAGTACCTTAGGAAAAAAATTCATTCCATTAGAAATACTAGCTAATTATTGATCATAAAATATTTTTTGTTAATAATGACGATAATTATTTAAACATACGATATTAAAATAATTTTAAAATTATTATTATTAAAATTAATAACTTAATTAAAGCAATTTTCTGTTTAAATTATTTTCATCCTATTATTGCATCGTGTTATATATTTTACAACAGTCAATTATTAAATATTTATTAAAAAAATTATCAAATTACAAAATGTAATGCCAGAAATTCTAGTGTTGAGGATAAAATGAACGTCAGATTTCTGCAGGAATTCAACGGTACAAATGTAATTTTAAGTGAATATTCAAATTTGATTTAATATCTCTCAGTTTATTTTCTCTTTAATTTCTCAGACTGAAAAAGCTCATCAGTACAATAGTCTTATAAATATTTGGGCATCTAGTAAGGATCTCGTTTTCAACAATCATATGGGTTCAGGTTTATATAACAAATTGGCTAAGGCGTGTACTATGTTATGCTTAATGCATTAAAACTGTTTCCAACTGGTTTAGTATTTCTCTGTACTAAGCTTCCTTTGGAGCTCTGTTTCGGTCCAAATTTACTATTTTTTTCTTATTTTATTTAAAATATAGAAAATTTGTTGACACTTGAGTTATCAAAAAAAGTGACCAGATTGGTCACATCACTAAAATATAGTCACTGCGTTATGATTTATTTTGCCTTTTTATTTCCTGTGTGATTAAAGATCATTATAGAAAGCACAAAAATGTAAATTGACACGTGTGTCATGATGAATTGAGAGAGAGATAGAGAGCTCCAATGAAACACTGCTTGGAAAAGCATGACAAAAAACAATTGAAGTTAAAACTTTTATATAAGAAATAAATATTTGCTTTAAATCAGTTGTGCGGATTAATCAGTTACACCAGCACTTATGCTTTCAATCTTTGGCACAAAGTAGAAAATCTAAATCTTGTACGTAGTGTGGCAAAAGTGTTTTTTTCTATATGTCGCGACTGGTTAAAATAGGAGATTTGTGCGTATTCGTAGTCTGAAAATCTGATACAAATTTTTGGTTATCAAAGTAAAATTGCTATCTTTCAATTTGATTCCATTGCATTTTCAATCCTTAAGCAGAGAAAATATTTTCAAATTCCTCTTTTATTTAACCAGTCGTCGAACAACATAACAAAATTACCGCCAGACGCAACGCACTGACGCGTTTCGACCTTCCATGATCATCATCAGAATACGACGACAAACTGACTATCGAGGATCAAGCCACATTGAATATATATGGAAGTCAAAGTTAGATGTGCGGCTCTCACCTCAAGCAGTCTCGCATACATTGTTTGTTATGTTGTTCGGCGACTTGTTAAATTCAATGTGATTGGTGTTTACTTCAAGCTCGCAAACTTGATTTAAAGAGTTGTTACAACCACCCGCGCAATCAATTATTGTTAAATGTTTAAATTCGGTTTTATAATTGAATTTAATTAATGTCTCTATCGCCTTTTGTGTGGAACTACTTGAGAAAAGTATTGATTACGTAAATATGCAGACTTTAAAAAAAACTTTTATAAATATAAGCTTGATCGGATAGAAAAAATAATCTATGCAGTGCAGCTAAAATGGTATACTACTAAAATTTTCTAATTATTATAGTCTATCTAAAGAGAAGCTCATACTGATAAATAGCGAGAAAGGTAAACATATAGGCTATGCAACAGCTGCATAATGATTGATTGCTATTTCATGCATTGCATGTTTAGTTTATATACAAATAAATTTGAATTAAGACAAAATCAAATGATCTCGTGTGTCGATCTTACTTTAACGGAAGGAAAAACTTGTCGAATAAATTAATTAAGCCATTCAGTTAAGAGCATCGTAAAATTTTTAAAAATTAGTTGTCTGAAGACAATTTGAATTGTCAGTAGAATAGCCTAACAGTTAACTAATCAGGATCTTCTAATCAAATTAATAAGTTACATTTTTCTAAATTGATGGAAATCGTCCAATAATGTAAGAAACTGTGAATTAATATATTCTTTATTAAAAATTGGAGCATTGTAGACTTTTAACAATCAATTAAAAGAAAAATTGAATCTTTTGTTCTGCATAATTATCAGCGCAACTATTTGGCTGTATTGGTAATTTAAATTTTGAAATTACTAGTGCACCCTACTTAACCTTTTTTACTGCAGATAAATTAAACAAAATTATCAAAAAGGCTATTTTCTTTCTCCTGAACATAATTTGACAGCAATATCTGGTAAATTTTATAATACATGTTGAAAAGAATAGAAGCTTAGGCATGATTCGTTGTAAAAATTATATAACACCGAACGGTAAGCGAGAAAATCTATAGCTGAGACATGCTCATGCACACAGGTAATTCATCAGTTTACATTCCACGAGAGTATAAACGTCGTTTTTATTATGCTGCAGGTGAATTGCATTGCAACTGACAGATATCACAGTGTGGAGGTCCTTTACGTTTCCGTCATTGTGGACTACTAGGTAAACTACCTTGTTTGGAATGTGCTCTTTATAAAGAACATCATCATATATTTTGCGTAAAAAAAAAAAAAAAAAAAAAAAAAAAAAAAAAAAAAAAAAAAAAAAAAAAAAAAAAAAAAAAAAAAAAAAAAAAAAAAAAAAAAAAAAAAAAAAAAAAAAAAAATTGCTTTAATTCGTTAGCTACAAGTTGCCTAAATTAATTTTGGATTCGCTGTTTTATTAATATTTCATTCCGAAATTTATGGGAACCTTAGAGGCAATTTCATGTATATAAATAAAAATATATGACTTCATATGCATGGAGATTATCTCATTTATCTATGCTAAACAGGCATTTAGTTATATAAACGAACGTGTTTTGCCTTACACATCCTATGAGTCATTGTTTATTTTCTTCGATGAGTACATATTTTAATGGTGTGATCTCTTTATAAAGTTAACAAGAATATATCGTACTTTAGAAAGGTAAGGCTACTGTATATTTTTGTTTTAATTTATGCATCCTGTTTTTTAAACAAATGTTATGAGTTTCTAGTTTTCTATTAATGTTATTTGGAGCACCGCTAATTTTTGGAGATGAAATTCCTCTAAAGAGATTTATTTTCTATTTAGGATAAATTACTAATTATTTGTCTTCATTTCCGAACTGGAAGAGCGCTGTAATAATGGACATACTATCCAGTCTTCGTTTGATTTCAAACTTCTTTTTCAAGAAAAACAACTTTCTAAAAAATATCAATACAATTTTGTCTATAGAAGCAATAGATTGTCGTATCCTGAGTAAATTATGTATATGAGTTGCAACTGCATTTCACAATATGTCTTCGAATAAAATTTAACTAAATTAAATAGTTCGATTTGAAGTTGAAAATGCCAATTTTACAATGAAAAATATGTAAGGATCACCCAAAATATGGGCAATATATACTTATTCAAAATAATGCGTATACTACTATTAATCTGTAACAATTATCTTACAAGTGAAACTTGCGTGTTGACCGGATTTAAATTTATGTTTATATTTACCTTAAAACTTCTTGTAGATAAAATCATGTCTAGAATTATTCGTAGCGATTTGCTGAATTAAAACTGTATTTCACAATATAAATTTGCGATTTTGTTAAATTCAACGCAGTGTGACAAGAAATAATTCATTAAATCTTTTCCAGACAAATTAGCGAAATTAAGGTACATAGATCCACACAAGTGCACTCCCATCAGCTAGTTGTGTAACAATCATTTAAATATAAAAATAGATATCGAGATTTAAAGTAATAAACGCTATATCCTTTTCAATTAAAATAGCTTCAATTTCGTTCTTTAATCGATTTAATCACAAAATGAATATTAGGCCATTATGAAATGCAAAACGTGCAAATTGTACAAGACTTTTATACATGGATATGTGTTTAAATGAAATATTGGAGACTTTTTATTTTTAGAGATATTTATTTTCAATTGATTTCATTAGTTTTATACAAATAACACAAATTTTATCAATTCATTTAATTAATATTACTTCTTCCATGTAACTGATGTAATCGCACGTTTGAGATCTGAAGCTATAAATCAAGATCGAATTATGAAATACGAAGAATATAAATTAAAATAAATTAATGTGACAAAGTGACTGGACATTTGAATTATGCAGATTATGATGCTCTGTTCATAACGAAATTTCATTAAAAATGAAATATTATGCGATGTTTTGTTTAGGTAACAAAATTTTCTTCGGCCCATTTTTACAAATAAGCGATATTCAAATAAATTTATCAATAAATAAAAATGTAGAGAGCTTATTTTTTTAAATTTTAAAACAGCCTTTTACACAGCAGAAAATTATTGATTTTCACCAAAGTTTTCCAATGTTGTAGAAAATGAAGAATAATATAATGAAAAAAACATTTCGATAGGACAATGCTGCATAGTTATGTACGACTCTAAATAGTTCTTTTTAAATTAGTTATCAGAGTGTGCTCTACTTTATAGATCAAGAGAAAATATTATGATTCAACCAGAGCATAAATTTTGTTAATTAAAAGTGCGCAATAAGCAAAGTTTAGAAATATTTCATGATTTATTTAATGATAGAAATAATACATTTTATATATTTGTATTTCGATTTTATTGCTGTAAATATGACCATCTTAAATAAACCAAAGTAATTTACACATTCATAAAATCGCTTTTTAACTTCTGTTTAGCGTTTTGCGCTATTTGAGCGTTTAAAGGAGCAAAAACATAGAATGTAAAATGATGAAAATTTGATAAAACGTTAGTTCAAGACAATGGGACGGAAGTTAGAATTTTCGTTTATATTAAAAATCGGTATTCCTAAAGTTATTGATTTAAACTTATGTAACTTCGCAGATGCATAATAAAGATGAAATTGAAAGAGCCTTTCATGTTTAAATAAAGCAAAGTAATTTCGATATGCCTAAAGAATATATAGTTGTATACGTGTAGTTGTATGTTGCATAAATGTTTATATCCTTAAAGAGGCAAGTATACCTGAAGAAAACCTTTAAAAATATTTAAGATAAAGTTTATTTAAAATGCTGCACAATGATAAAGAACTCCGAAAATTAAGTCAAAAGTTCAGCACGTTTTGCGTACTAGTACGGATTCCTTATTTTAAACTTGAATTTTTTAGTAGACATATCAGTATACGGCTAAACTATGGTAAATAAGTTTTACTCAAATAAATTATTTTTTGTTGATTTAAGTTCAAATCAATTAAAAGCCAATTCATATAATATTAACAAATTTGTTTAAAATTACTAATCCTTAAAACATTAAATTTTTTAAAAATTTGGAACGCTTTATCAACTCAACATTTTAGTACATTTAAATAAATTTGGACTTCCATGAAAGCAGATTTTTAAATAAACATTAAAATGAGTTTTATTCAAACTGAATTTTAGTTAGACGAAACACGAAAAAAATTCTTTATTTAAAATCGAATAAAAGTAATTGGAAAATAATTTTTTTAAAAGTATAAATAAAGTGTATTTGAATTTTTTAATATAAATTCTAAAATTTATTCGAAGCAATGTTTAACGTATATATATGTTTTTCTTCGAAATATGAAATATGTGCACATTTTTAAATTGATATATATCTAAAACGTACACCTTTCAGTGTTTCCTGATAAAACCTTTAATATCATATTGAAAATTTAGAAAAAATTACATTTTGCAATGCTAAAAGTATTCAGCATTTAATCGCGTTTAAACGGTAATCTGGGAAAAGAAAATCGAAAACATTTCTCATTTTCTAAAATATTTTATTAAGGTCAAAATTTGTTTCACACAAGTTATATGGGTCAGCTTCTGACAATTATGAGAATAAAATTCCAATAACTCACAAAACTTGTATCTAATGTTTAGAAAGAATTAGCGTTTAGGTCCGTTACAAGCTTTTTTTAAAGAAACTTGAACAGAAATCCACATATCAGGAAGCATTTTGAAATACATCTGAATTATACAAGTAAGTTATCTATTATAATATTGTACGATATATAACGTTGGTAAAATGAATTATTTACAAATTCTTCGTATATGATTTAGAAGACATTTAATGATGTAATTATTGGTTTATTATTACACCGAAGTTCAAATATGAAGGGACTTATTTAACCTTACTTAAATCAAGTTTACGTACTTGAAATAAAATCCGAGTACATTTTATTTGACCAGGCATGGAAAAACTTAGACTAACTACTGCCAC